>CAUYLG010019556.1:0-115434 GCA_963573385.1 Cacajao melanocephalus
TACAACCATCTGATCTTTGACAAACCTGACAAAAACAAGCAATGGGGAAAGGATTCCCTATTTAATAAATGGTGTTGGGAAAACTGGCTAGCCATGTGCAGAAAGCAGAAACTGGACCCCTTCCTGACACCTTACACTAAAATTAACTCCAGATGGACTAAAGACTTAAACAGAAGACCTAACACCATACAAACCCTGGAAGAAAACCTAGGCGGAACCATTCAGGACATAAGGCATAAGCAAGGACTTCATGACTAAAACACCAAAAGCATTGGCAACAAAAGCCAAAATAGACAAATGGGATCTAATTAAACCTCAGAGCTTCTGTACAGGAAATGAAACAATCACTGGAGTGACCCGGCAACCAAAAGAATGGGAAAAGATTTTTGCAATCTACCCATCTGACAAAGGGCTAATATCCAGAATCTACAAAGGACTAAAATAGATTTACAAGAAAAAAACAAACAAACCCATCCAAAAGTGGGAGAAGGATATGAACAGACACTTTTCAAAAGAAGACATATATGAAGCCAACAAACATGAATAAATGCTCATCATTACTGGTTATTTGAGAAATGCAAATCAAAACCAAATTGAGATACCATCTCACACCGGTTTGAATGGCGATCATTAAAATATCTGGAGACAACAGATGCTTAAGAGGATGTGGAGAAATAGAAACACTTTTACACTGTTGATGAGAGTGTAACTAGTTCAGCTATTGTGGAAGACAGTGTGGCACTTCCTCAAGGACCTAGAAACAGAAATTCCATTTGACCCAGCAATCCCATTACTAGCTATATATCCAAAGGATTATAAATCGTTCTATTATAAATCCACATGCACACATATGTTCATTGCAGCACTCTTTACAATAGCAAAGACCTGGAACAACCCCAAATGCCCATCGATGATAGATTGGACAAGGAAAATGTGGCACATATACACTATGGAATACTATGCAGCCATAAAATATGATGAATTTGTGTCCTTTGTAGGGACATGGATGAATCTGGAAACCATCATTCTCAGCAAACTGACACAAGAACAGAAAATCAAACACTGCATGTTCTCACTCATAGGCAGGTGTTGAACAATGAGAACACATGGACATAGGGAGGGGAGCATCACACACTGGGGTCTGTTGGGGAGGGGGCCAAGGGAGGCACAGTAGAGGGATGGGGAGGTTGGGAGGGTATAATATGGGGAGAAATGCCAGATATAGGTGATGGGGGAAGAGAGGCAACAAACCACATTGCCATGTATGTACCTATGCAACAATCCTGCATCATCTGCACATGTACCCCAGAACCTAAAGTACAGTTAAAAAAAAAAGTAAACTAAATTAGTGTTAGTAAAACACACTTGTGAATGGCACTTGAACATCTCTTTTGCATCCTTCACTAGAGTTTGATATTAATTTCAAAAGCATTTCACAAAAGTTATTTACACTTTCAGAAATGGTATAGGTGCATATAATAGAAGTAAGTTTGCACACTCAATAGCTGTGTCTATTCTCATGCACCTTAATCTCTAAATTTCATCAACTCCACATCAACCTTCCCAATCATAATTCACCTCAGGGACACTAGATAAGAATACAAAATGTTTTTGAAAGGAAGGAAATTGGCATTTGTCATGGAAGTAATACTAAATGTATGCCATTTGTGAATATTCAGAAGTCTCACTTAGTTACAGCAAAGTTATGTTTGTTGTGAAGAGCAAAGCAACTGCCCCTTTCAAAAATGAGAACATAAATTACACTTGCCTATAAATGTAAAAGCATGCCCTTGCTAAATAATATATTGTCAGTACCAAACTATAGCTGCAGTGAATAAATCAATTTCTTTGAGAAACTTAGCCAGTACCAGGTGATAAGAAATCTTATTTCATGTAGCTTATTATAAATTATAAACATAAATGTATACTTTAGCCATTACATGTCTAATGCAACTATTTGGTGCCTCTTAAAAGTTTATAAAACTTACAATATTAAAATCATCCCCAAACATTCCCCAAGATATGAAACACATTGAACTTCCTTGTAATTAAGAACTAAATGCAGTTTGCTTTATTTAG
This sequence comes from Cacajao melanocephalus, assembly GCA_963573385.1. Taxonomy (NCBI): domain Eukaryota; kingdom Metazoa; phylum Chordata; class Mammalia; order Primates; family Pitheciidae; genus Cacajao; species Cacajao melanocephalus. The sequence continues at coordinate 2,080 of CAUYLG010019556.1, forward strand.
GCTCTTTCTGCCTCAGTTCTTCAGAATATGACCATAATCTCCTATTATTAGGAAGTACTTCATACCTTAAGCAAGTTTTACAACTCACTAAAAAGCTAATTAATGTTAAGTTTGATTTGGTTCTCTTGTACAGACATTGCTGTGAGTAGTTGGTTTGGCTCAAATATAAAGTGCACTTGTCTTTGACCTTATAAAACTGAATGCAAGGATAGCTCATTAGAAGGATTGTAGCATTTCTCTTGCATGGATATATTACTAACAGTTGATTTTCAGAAAGGAAGAAATGAGATGTGGCTGCAAACTAGTGAAAATTCAGGAAGGTCAAATACTACATGCAGTTTAAGGCCTCTTTTCACTTGCTCCTGACACTGGGCTGGAAGCAAGTATCTAGAAATGAGAGTTTATGCCTTCTTCACTGTGCTAATCTTTCTAATTTTGGTTTTAAAGCATTCAACCTAAGGTTATTTAACCTTACGGAGCATCTTTACAAAGCAATATTCTTACATTTTGAGAGAAATGTATGTATTTATCTATGTGCATAAGATGCCTCTTATAGTCACTTCAAATCTTTCTGGCTCCACCATTTGCTAAGCCATTGTTCTGGTCACCATGTCCCTGTAAGCTTCGACCAGCTTTGTGAAGATACACTTGGCAGTGCCTTGGCTCATGCCAGTGTGCTATATTTTTTTCTCTTCTGCCCTCGATACATGGGTTGCCAAGAAGTATTGGGAGTTAACAACTATGAAACTGCCCCTAACTAATGGAGATCAATGCTTCCCCTTCTCCCAACTGTATAGTTTCCTGAGCTAATTTATTCAAACTCCTCAGGAGGGCCACCTGCATAAAGCTCAGGTGGTTAGTAATAAATGCCACCTTGATTGTTTGCTTATTTTCCTGTTCTATTACTTAACTCCTGCTCCCTGGAATCATTTCCCAAATTAAGTACCTGCATGCCAAACCCTCCCTTAGTCTTAGCTTTCAGGAACCTCAGACAAGAGAGTAAACAAAACATACAACAATCAATACATTGAAAGTCTTTTTTGAATATAAGTGTTTCATACTTTACAACGATAAATATTAAAAGACTAATTTCTAGGCTTTTTTATTTCACCAACAGGCAAAATTAAAAAAAGAAAATAAAGGACTAATATAGCATTGACAACTATTTTTTAACAAGTATGAACATTTAAAAACAAAATAATCATCTTCTTATAATCCTAGGTTCTAAAATTTCACCTATATCTGGATGTAAAGAATGTTACTTGTTAGTGCATTGGGTAAGTTATTAGGACTTTAGTAAAGTTGTTAATATCTTGAGCCTCAGTTTTTTCATTGGTAAAATGGGGATAATAATAGCATAATAAAAAGTTCTAATAGTAGCACAAGAGGTAACAGACAATAAAGTGTATCAGATATCTCTTGTGGCATAACAAACCAGCCCCCAACCAAGTAGCTTAAAATATTAACCATTTAATTTTCTCAGGATTCTAAAATATGGGCTGGAATCAACAGGCCTGTCTTCTACTGCTTTCTGTCTCTGGACTTATTCATGTAGTTGTCATCATCTGGAAGTATCACAAGAGTTAGAGAGTTAGTTCCAGGTGGCCTCACTCACATATCTGGTGGATTAGCTGGGTGCCTTGGATCTCTCCAGGAGGTCCCATGAGACGGCTGCAGGGGTTTCTTACATTGACGCAAGCAACATTCCAAAACCCCTTGAAACTGAGACTAACAAGTAACAAAATGTTAGTTCTTTCTCATTGGACGGGTCATATGAGCAAATCTTGGAAATCAAAGAAATAAATTCCACATCTTTATGGGAGAAGCAGTAAATACTTTGTGGTCATTTTGAGGTATCTAACTCAGGAGTAGTACTTGTAAAGAACTAAGTACTGTGCACATAGTCTCTATTATTTAAAAAATAGCTTAATTTTATTATATTAGTATTTTGTAGTCCTGTTTTATAAAAGAGGAGTAAAATTCACTTTTCTTGGAAGTGCAGAAAATTTATTAATCTGAAGAATAATACTTTATATGTAATAAATCTAGCCAAATAGAAACTCAACATATTTCATTAGTTTTCTCATTTTACACAAAATATCAAATCAATATACATGTAGAGAAATATCACTAGTTCCAGCACCACAGCATCCATGGTTAGTAATTACTTGTGAAAAACACCATTTTTCTTTTTTTATTATTATTATTTTTTATTTTTTTGAGGTGGAGTAGTGCTCTGTTGCCCAGGCTGGAGTGCAGTGGCATGATCTCGGCTCACTGCAACCTCTGCTTTCCAGGTTCAAGCAATTCTCCCACCTCAGCCTCCCAAGTAGCTGGGATTGCAGGCACCCACCACCATGCCCAGCTAATTTTTGTATTTTAGTAGAGACAGGGTTTCACCATGTTGGCCAGGCTGGTCTTGAACTCCTGACCTCAGGTAATCCACCTATTTTGGCCTCCCAAAGTGCTGAGATTACAGGCGTGAACCACCGTGCCCAGCCAAAACACCATTTTTCTTTTACAATCCAGTCATATGGGTCCAGTTTGCCTCATTTTTGCACAGAAGTTCTTATTGCAATATTACTGTAACAGGATTTCCATGTAATTTTCTGCCCCATCAGACCTAGAGCATCCAAATATAAGAACATACCTATTCTGCTTGGGAACAAATTACAAAGTTAGAATTGTATGGTTTCCTGTTCTACAAATATTCCTAAGCTTCATGTGTAAATTAAGGCATAAATTTAATTATAGCAATGGACATAAAACAAGTACAATCATCCCTCTATATCCATGAGGGATTTGTTCCAGTATTTGTATTAGAATTTGATGTTTTCCCCCACAAGTACCAAAATCAATGGATGCTTAAGCCTCTTATATTAAATGTATAACCTACACATATGCTCCTGTATACTTTAAATTATCTCTAGATTTTTTATAATACCTAACACAATGTAAATACTGTGTAAATCATTTTCGTACTATATTTTAAACTTGTACTTTTCATTGTTGTATTATTATTTGGGATTTTATCCAAATATTTTTGATCCACAATTCGTTGAATCTACAGAATGAAACCTGTAAGTAACCAGAGCAAAGTGTATGAGTATTTTGCTTTGGAACACATGGCCAAATATCAACTCCATTCTTGTACTGACTTCCTGTTACTTTCTTCAATATAAGAGCAACATTTTCCTTAGGTGGTTTTAAGTATTAGATGAAATAATGAATGTTTTTGATGCCTTAGAGTACAAATCATTATTTATAAAGTGTGTACACACACACACACACACACACAAGTAAGCTATATTTACTATGTAACAATAATACACTTCATACCTAGTCATAAACTGCTAAGTGCCAAGACTTCACATTAGCCTTTGATTGTACAAGGAATGTTGGTTCACTAATCACTTTCATACGAATTTTATTTCTACATCACTTGGTTTACTGAATGTCACACCTTATCTCTGTATGCCTGAGTGCCTGACCGCTCCTCCTTGTCCTGTAGACCTACCCCCTAGACAAAATAACTAGGTTTATCTGTTAGCTTCCCTTCAGTTAAATCAAACAAACTTCCCTGCCCCTTCAACTCCCACCAAAGGACCTCTTTAGCATTGTAGCTGCTCAAGACCCATAGTGAAAGTCTTAGAAAGTGATAAAGTAGCTAACCTTGCTGCTGCTCTCCTACTTGTCCATTTTAGGAGAATTGGATCAGCTACACAAATATTGTCTCTAAACAGCAATAAATTTCCACCAGACACTCTATTCCTATCCTAAGATCTCAGTACATTGTGATCTTGGTACGATTTAAGTAAAATCTTCCATAACCCAAAGAAACCATCCTCTAATTTCCTAATTTAGAATTTTTTTCAGGGCATCTGTATCTGCCTTCCAGAATTGATACAAGCTGATAATATATAAACAAACGACTTATACCTATTGCACCTGGGCCTTGTAAAAGACCAAATCAGTTATATTATTTTCCAAGGTACACTAACTATGCTTTTCATTTTGATGAGTTACTTAGCGAACTTTCTTATTCAAACAAACTTTCTGAAAACTGTTTAGAATTCCTACAGTTTTCAATGATTCTTATTTTGCCTAGTATATATTCTCAAAATTCACAGAAATCATATGAATCAGATTGTTCTAAGCATTATTTGTATCAAAGAGGAAAAAGGAAATATTTATTATTTTGTATCACTAGAATAATACTTATTCTAGGGTCTGTTCAGAGAACAAATGAGGAAAGAAGGTAAAAGAGCAAGCAATTCAAATAATATAAACACTCAGGTTAAGAAATCTAGCTATTTAAATTTTTTCCTTGGGAGAAAATAGTCACAAATTATGCATCCCACAAGGTCTAATATCCAGAATGTTTAAGAAACATAAACAACAACAACAAAATTAATTTTGTTGTTAATTTTAGAGTGGGTAAAAGACATGAACACACCCTTATCAAAAGAAGACATACAAAAGACCAACAAATGTATGAAAAAAATGCTCTACATCACTTATCATCAGATAAGCATATGTTTATTGCAGCACTATTCACAATAGCAAAGCCACAGAATCAACTTAGGTGCCCCTCAATGGTGGATTGGATAAAGAAAATGTGGCATGTATATACCATGGAATACTAGACAGCCATAAAAAAGAATGAAATCATATTATTTACAGCAACATAGATATGGCTAGAAACCATTATTTTAAGTGAATTAACATAGGAAATACTGCATGTTCTCACTTATAAGTGGGAGTTAAATAATGAGTACACATGGTCATAAAAATGTGAGGCAATAAATAGTGGGGACTCTCAAAAGGGAGACGGAGAGGACAAAGGCTGAAAAACTACCCATTGGATAATATGTTCACTGTTTGGGTGAGAGGATCAACATAAGCCCAAACCTATGCATTACACAATATACCCATGTAACAAAACCATACATGTAACCTCTGAATCTAAAATTTACAAATATTAAAATTAAAAATAATAAAAAATATTCTTGGCTTATCAATAGTAAAGTCTTAAATGGATTTTAGTTATTTAATAAAATGGTATTGTTTTAGTCCATTTGTGCTGCTAGAACAGAATATCTAATGCTGGATAATTTATAATAAACAGCAATTTATTCCTCACAGTTAGGGAAGCTGGGAAGTCAAAGATAAGGCACCAACAGGTTTGATGTCTGGTAAAGGCCTGTTGCTCATAGATGGTGCTATATAAGTGCTCTCACATGGCAGAAGGGAGACAAAGAGTAAAAGAGGGCAAATGCTATATCTTCTTATGGTAAGAGAGTCTAAGAAAAAAAAGGGCCTCCAGCCCCTTTATAAGGCACTAATTCTTTCATGAGAATACTACCCACATGATTTAATCACTTCCCAAAAGTCCCCACCTCTTAACACCATCACAATAGGGGTTAAGTTTCAACACATAAATTTTGGAGGGTATACATTCAAACTACAACAGCACTGTACTATTTTCTAAACCTAATTACTGAAGTAAACCAAATAATTTAGTTTAATGTAAGGTGAACACATGTAAATGTAGGTGAACAGTGGAAGATTAAAAGCCAAATTTACTAATTCATCATGTTGGCATTTATTTCTAACAGTTTTTGAAATACTTATGTAAATGTTCTTGTGAGCAGAAGATGGTTTAAATTTGAGGAGAAAAAAAAATGTCAACGTGAGGACATTTGTGATGTTTACAACAGTATTTGTTTTCCTCATGGAGCTTACTCCAGAATAAAAGGTTTCACTCTAAACTCTGAGGTCTTTAAAGGAAAAGAAATGATCCTTTACATGATGACTGGAAACAGACAATAAAATACCACTATAGGAAACAAAGTTACAGTAGGAGCAAATGATAGTAGAATGGAAAAGCAAGGAATGAAAGTGAATCACAGGCTGTGTGGAGAAAACGAAATAAACACAGAAAAAAGATTATTCAGAAGAAATAGAGTCAAGAAAAAATGAGTCTGAAGGAATATGTTGCTGGTTTAAGAAAGTCTTGGAAATAGTTGTGATAATAGGACATTGAGATATTTGTGGAAGCAGCATTTTAGCACTTTGAAAAAAGCCAAGGGGAAAGACTAAAGAAGATAAATGAAGACAATTCTTGAGGGACAATTACCACATTCTCAATGAACAGCAATTAGAGGCCAAAATTTAACTCACCCTTGAGTGCTTCTGTAATTAGATTTGGAATATTTGCAGTGATAAATAGTCTAGTAAAAATATTGATTAGGAGGATGGCACAAAATGAAAAGATCTTGGAATGTATAATATGACCCAAAAAACAAAAAACAACTGGGGCTTAACTTTTAGCTTGAGCTCTTAATAGCAATGTGACCCTGGGCAACTTATTTCAGTTCTATCAAGATAGTTTTTTTGAGATATTTATTGAGATAAACCTCAATTTCCTTATCTGTGAAGACATTTTAACTGTCTCATTCTGTTGTGAGTAAAATTATTAAGCCTAATTAATTGTAATAATTACAAATGATTTATCTGGGCACTGCTTGGGAGAAAAATACTCAATTTTCCTTTAAATCAATACCCTGGTGTCCATCACTGTATATCTCTCTTCCCTCTTGTTTTTTTAGATTAGAAAATTTAAATAAAAATGACGGAAGTAGCTGGCTCTAATATCATTAATACCATTAGAGTAGTTAAATTTATAAAATCATAACTTTGTCATAGAATTTAAGAGCAGTTTTAGCAGTGCTAGGGAAGAAACTACTTAAGCATTTATTCATTTTATAGTTTAGCCTATAACACAGCAATTTGCTGTTTTATTTTCTCTCTTTTTTATGTATTCTTAAAAGACAAGTAAGTATAAAAAATCCTATTAAATAGTTGCATAATTAATCTTTCAAGGTTATAGTCCCACTTATTTCTGTAAAACTTTTATAATCATAGAACCTTAAAATAATTTTTTTAAAAAGATATATTTGTCCAAATTCATAAACCAAATGTTAGCCTTATAAAGAGTTTCTTAGAGCTTCTCTTTTCTCATCACCTATCAGCATAGAATATTCAGAGTGCAGGGATTTTCCAACAAGAGAAAGTACTTTTCTTTTCTATATTCATCACCTTTCCCCAGAACTTCCCATTGAGAAAATAAGAAACATTAGAACAAGTTTCATGCTATTTATTCAGCCATAATGGAATTTTGGTGATATAAGAGAGATGCCTGCAAAGATGATTAAGATGTGACATAATCAGATCTTTATTTTTGGACCATAACTGGTGGCATTCTTCTGGCATTCTTATCTCCAGGATAAGTCAGGCTGCTTCTAGAATGGGTAAAATAAGGCAAGAAAAGACATGACTACAATAGTCTGGGATCCAAAGAGATTAAAGTATCAGATATTTCATAGCACAAGAGGTATATCATTAATCATATTTCCTAATACATAATACCTGCTCAATAAGCAGTTATTGCATTAATTTAACTAAAGACTGAATTAGAATTACCTAAGTGAAACGGCACAGGATCTGGGAGATTTAAGAAATAGTAGAAGGTGGTAGATGGCAAGATGGCTTAATAGGAACAGCTCCAGTCTGTAGCTCCCAGCAAGATCAACATACAAAGCAGGTTCTGCATTTCCAACTGAGGTACCTAGCTCATCTCATTGGGACTGGTTAGACAGAGGGTATAGCACACGGAGGGTGAGCTGAGCAGGGTAGGGCATCGCCTCACCTGGGAAGCCAAAGAGGTCAGAGAACTCCCACACCTAGCCAAGGGAGTCCATGAGGACTGGTGGCATGAAGAACAGTGCACTCTGGCCCAGATAGTATGGCTTTCACACAGTCTTCACTAACCACAGACCAGGAGATTCCCTTGGGTGTCTACGTTACCAGGGCCCTGGGTTTCAAGCACAAAACTGGGCAGCCATTTGGGCAGACACCAAGCTACCTGCAGGATTTTTTTTTCATATACCAATGGTGCCTGGAACACCAGCAAGACAGAACTGGTCAATCCCCTGGAAAGGGGGGCTGAAGCCAGGGAGCCAAGTGCTCTAGCTCAGCAAATCTCACCCTCACGGAGCCCAGCAAGCTAACATCCACTGAGTTCAAATTCTCACTGCCAGCACAGCAGTCTGAAGTTGACATGGGATGCTCGAGCTTGGTGGGGAGAGGGGCTTTCACCACTACTGAGGCTTGAGTAGATGGTTTTCCCCTCACATCGTAAACAAAGCCACTGCGAAGTTCAGACTGGGCAAAGCCCACCACAGTTCAGTCAAGCCACTCCAGATTCCTCCTCCCTGGGCAGGGTATCTCTGAAAGAAAGGCAACAGCTCCAGTGAGGGCTTATAGACAAAACACCCTTCTCTCTGGGACATAGCACCTGGGGGAAGGGGTAGCTGTGGGCGTCGCTTCAGCAGACTTAAACATTCATGCCTGGCTGCTCTGAAAAGAGCAATGGATCACCCAACACAGTGCTCGAGCTCTGCTAAGGAACACACTGCCTCCTCAAGTGGGTCTCTGACCCCCATGCCTCCTGACTGGGAGACAACTCCCAGCAGGGGTCGACAGACACCTCATATAGGATAGCTCTGGCTGGCATCTGGTAGGTGCCCCTCTGAGACAAAGCTTCCAGAGGAAGAAATAGGCAGCAATCTTTGCTGTCCTGCAGCTTCCACTGGTGATACCCAGACAAACAGGGTCTGGTGTGGATCTCCAGCAAACTCCAGCAGACCCGCAGCAGAGGGCCCTAACTGTGAGAAGGACAACTAACAAACAGAAAGGAACAGCATCAACATCAATAAAAAGGACGTCCACACAAAAACCCCATCCAAAGGTCACCAACATCAAAGAGCAAAGGTAGATAAATCCATGAAGAGGAAAAACCAGTACAAAAAGGCTGAAAATTCCAAAAACCAGAATGCCTATTCTACTCCAAAAAATAACAACTCCTTGCCAGCAAGGGAACAAAACTGGACAGAGAATGAGTTTGATGAATTGACAGAAGTAGTCTTCAAAAGGTGAGTTATAACAACTCACTCTGAGCTAAAGGAGCATGTTCTAACCCAATGCAAGGAAGCTACAAACCTTGAAAAAAAAAAAAAAGGTTAGAGGAATTGCTAACTGGAAAAACCAGTTTGGACAAGAACATAAATGACCTGATGGAGCTGAAAAACACAGAATGAGAACTTCCTGAAGCATGCATGAGTATCAGTAGCCAAATCAATCAAGTGAAAGAAAGGATATCAGAGATAGAAGATCAACTGAATAAAAAAATCATGAAGACAAGATTAGAAAAAAATAGAATGAAAAGGTACAACAAAGCCTCCAAGAAATATGAGACTATGTGAAAAGACCAAACCTATATTTGATTGTTGGACCTGAAAGTGATGAGGAGAATGAAAACAAGTTGGAAAACACTCGTCAGGATGTTATCCAGGATAACTTCCCCAACCTAGCAAGACAGCCCAACATTCAAATTCAGGAAACACAGAGAACACTAAAAAGATACCCCTTGAGAAGAGCAACCCCAAGACACATAACCATCAGATTAACCAAGGTTGAAATGAAGGAAAAAATGTTAAAGGCAGCCAGGCAGAAAAGGCAGGTTACCCACAAAGGGAAGCCCATCAGACTAACAGCAAATCTCTCTGTAGAAACTCTACAAGCTAGAAGAGAGTGGGAGCCAATATTCAATATTCAACCCAGAATTTTCAACCCAGAATTTCATATCCAGCTAAACTAAGCTTCATAAGTGAAGGAGAAATAAAATCCTTTACAGACAAGCAAATGCTGAGAGATTTTGTCACCATCAGGTCCATCTTACAAGAGCTCCTGAAGGAAGCACTAAATATGTAAAGGAAAAACCAGTACCAGCCACTATAATAACATATCAAATTGTAAAGACCATCAACACTATGAAGAAACTGCATCAACTAAAGGGCAAAATAACCAGCTAGCACCATCATGACAGGACCATGTTCACACATAACAATACTAACCTTAAATGTAAACTAGTTGAATGTCCCAATTAAAAGACATAGACCAGCAAATTGAATAAAGAGTTAAGACCCATCAGTGTACTGTATTCAGGAGACCCATCTCACATGCAAAGACACACATAGGCTCAAAATAAAGGGATGGAAGAATATTTACCAAGAAAATGGAAAGAAAAAAAAAGCAGGGATTACAATCCCAGTCTCTGATAAAGCACACTTTAAACCAACAAAATCAAAAAAGACAAAAAGGGGCATTACATAATGGTAAAGGGATTAATGTGACAAGAAGAGCTAACCTATCCTAAATATATATGCACCCAATACAGGAGCACTCAGATTCATAAAGCAAGTTCTTAGACACCTACAAAGAGACTTAGACTCCCACACAATAATAGTTGGAGACTTTAACACCCCACTGTCAATGGTAGACAGATCAATGAGACAGAAAATTAACAAGGATATTCAGGACTTGAACGCGGCTCTGGATTAAGCATACCTAATAGACATCTACAGAACTCTCCACTCCTCACACTTATTCAAAAATTAACCACATAATTGGAAGTAAAATATTCCTCAGCAAATGCAAAAGAATGTAAATCATAATAACCAGTCTCTCAGACCACAGTTCAATCAAATTAGAACTCATGATTAAGAAAATTAATCAAAATCATACAACTACATGGAAACTGAACAACCTGCTCCTGAAAGACTACTGGGTAAGTAACAAAATTAAGGCAGAAATAAATAAGTTTATGAAACCAATGGGAACAAAGACACAACATACCAGAATCTCTGGGACACAACTAAAGCAGTGTTTAGAGGGAAATTTATAGTACTAAATGCCCACAGGAGAAAACAGGAAAGATCTAAAATCAATACCCTAACATCACAATTAAAAGAATTAGAGAAGCAAGAGGAAACAAATTCAAAGGCTAGCAGAAGACAAGAAATAACTAAGATCAGAGGAGAACTGTAGGAGATAGAAACAAGAAAAACCCTTCAAAGCATCAATGAATCCAGGAGCTACTTTTTGGAAAGATTACCAAAATAGATAGACCACTAGCCAGACTAATGAAGAAAAAAGAGAGAAGAATCAAATAAACACAAGATAAATGATAAAGGGGACATCACACTGATCCCACAGAAATGCAGACTGCCATCAGAGAATACAATAAACACCTCTGTGCAAATTAAATAGAAAATCTAGAAAAAAACAGATAAATTCCTGGAAATGTATACCCTCCCAAGATGAAACCAAGAAGTCAAATCCCTGAATAGGCCAATAACAAGTTCTGAAATTGAGGCAGTAATTAATAGCCTACCAACCAAAAAAAGCTAAGGAACAGAAGGATTCACGGCCAAAATTCTACCAGAGGTACATGAGGAGCTGGTACCATTCCTTCTAAAACTATTCCAAACAATAGAAAAAGAAAGACTCCTCCCTAACTCATTTTATGAGGCCAGCATCATCCTGATACCAAAACCTGGCAGAGACACAACAAAAATGGAAAAATTTAGGCCAATAACCCTGATAAACATCGATGCAAAAATCCTGAACAAAATACTGGTAAACTGAATCCAGCAGCACCTTAAAAAGCTTATCCAACACAAGCAAGTCAGCTTCAACCTGGGATGCAAGGCTAGTTCAACATATGCAAATCAATAAACATAATCCATCACATAAACAGAACCAATGACAAAATCCACATGATTATTTCAATAGATGCAGAAAAGGCCTTCAATAAAATTCAACACCCCTTCATGCTAAAAACTCTCAATGAACTAGGTAGTGATACAACATATCTCAAAATAATGAGACCTATTTATGACAAACCCACAGCCAATATCATACTGAATGGACAAAAGCTAGAAGCATTCCTTTTGAAAACTAGCACAAGACAAAAATGCCATCTCTCAACACTCTTATTCAACATAGTATTGGAAGTTCTGGCCAGGGCAATTAGGCAAGAGAAAGAAATAAGGCACTCAAATAGGAAGAGAGGAAGTCAGATTTTCTCTGTTTGTACATGACATGATTGTATATTTAGAAAACCCCATTGTCTCATCTCCCAAAATTTTTAATCTGATAAGCAACTTCAGCAAAGTCTCAGGATACAAAATCAATGTGCAAAAATCACAAGCATTCCTATACACCAATAATAGATAGAGAGCCAAATCATGAATGAACTCCCATTCACAATTGCCACAAAAATAATTAAATGACTAGTAATAGAGCTTACAAGGGATGTGAAGGACCTCTTCAAGGAGAACTACAAACCCCTGGTCAAGGAAATAAGAGAGGACACAAACAAATGAAAAAATATTCCATGCTCATGGATGGGAAGAATCAATATCTTTAATATAGCCATACTGACCAAAGTGATTTACAGATTCAGTGCTATCCCCATCAAGCTACCATTGACTTTCTTCAAATAATTAGAAAAAACTACTTTAAATTTCATATGGAACCAAAAAGAGCCCGTATAGCCAAGACAATCCTAAGCAAAAAGGACAAAGCTGGAAGCATTATGCTACCAGACTTCAAACTATACTACAAGGCTATAGTAACCAAAACAGCATGGAACTGGTACCAAATAAGATATATAGACCAATGGGACGGGCACAGTGGCTCACGCCTGTAATCTCAGCACTTTGAGAAGCCGAGGTGGGTGGATCACAAGGTCAAGAGATCGAGACCATCCTTGCCAACATTGTGAAACCCCGTCTTTACTAAAAAATACAAAAATTAGCTGGGTGTGGTAGCATGCACCTGTAGTCCCAGCTACCTGGGAGGCTAAGGCAGGAGAATTGCTTGAACCTGGGAGGCAGAGGTGGCAGTGAGCCGAGATCACACCACTGCACTCCAGCCTGGTGCCTCGTGACAGAGCAAGACTCTGTCTCAAAGAAAAAAAAAAAAAAAAAAAAAGATATATAGACCAATGGAGCAGAACAGAGGCCTCAGAAATAATGCCATATATCTAAAACCATCTGATCTTTGACAAACCTGATAAAAACAAGCAATGGGGAAAGAACTCCCTATTTAACAAATGATGTTGGGAAAACTAGCTAGCCATATGCAGAAAACTGAAACTGGACCCGTTCCTTAAACTTTATACAAATATTAACTCAAGATGTACTAAATAGTTGAACACAAGACCCCAAACCATAAAAAGCCTAAAAGAAAACCTAGGCAATACCATTCAGGACACAGGCATGGGCCAGGACTTCATGACTAAAACATCAAAAGCAATGGCACCAAAAGCCAGAATTGACTTTTAAAGTGGGGATGACTTTTAAAATGGGGATGACTCTTAAAATGACTTTTAAAAATGGGATCTAATTAAACTAAAGAGCTTCTTCACAGCAAAAGAAACTATCATTAGAGTGAACAGGCAACCTACAGAATGAGAGAAAATTTCGGCAATCTTCCCATCTGACAAAGGGCTAATATCCAGGATCTACAAAAAACTCAAACAAATTTACAAGAAAAAAAAAAACCATCAAAAAGTGGGTGAAGGATATGAACAGATACTTCTCAGAGACATTTATGTGGCCAAGAAACATATGATAAAAAGCTTATCATCACTGGTCATTAGAGAAATGAAAACCAAAACCACAATGAGATACCATCTCATGCGAGTTAGAATGGCGATCATCAAACAGTCAGGAGACAACAGATGCTGGAGAGGATGTGGAGAAATAGGAACATTTTTACACGGTTGTTGGGAGTGTAAATTACTTCAACTATTATGGAAGACAGTGTGGTGATTCGTCAAGGATCTAGAACTAGAAATACCATTTGACCGAGCAATCCCATTACTGGGTATATACCCAAGGATTATAAATTATTCTATTATAAAGACACATGCACATGTATGTTTATTGCTGCATCATTCACAATAGCCAAGACTTGGAACAAACCCAAATGCCCATCAATGATAGACTAGATAAAGAAAATGTGGCATACACACACACACACACACACACACACACACACACACACACACACACACATACACCATGGAATACTATGCAGCCATAAAAAAGGATGAGTTTGGCTGAACACAGTGCCTCAGACTTGTAATCCCAGCACTTTGGGAGGCCAAGGCGGGCAGATCACCTAAGGTCAGCAGTTTGAGACCAGCCTGGCCAAAATAGTGAAACTGCATCTCTACTAAAAATACAAAAATTAGCCAGGCATGATAACTGGTACCTGTAATCCCAGCTACTCAGGAGGCTGAGGTGGGAGAATCACTTGAGCCTGGGAGGTGGATGTTGCAATGAGTTGAGATCATGCCATTGCACTCCAGCCTGGGCGACAAAGCAAGACTCTCTCTCAAAAAGTATAAGTTCATGTTCTTTGCAGGACATGGATGAAGCTGGAAACCATCATTCTCAGCAAACTAAAACAGGAACAGAAAACCAAACACCACATGTTCTCACTCATAAGTGGAAGCTGAATAATGAGATCACATGGACCCAGGGAGGGGAATATTACACACTGGGTCCCGTCAGGAGGCTGGGGACTAGGGGAGGGATAGCATGAGGAGAAATACCTAATGTAGATAACAGGTTGATGGGTGCAGCAAACCACCGTGGCATGTGTACACATACGTAACAAAACTACACATTCTTCACAGGTATCCCAGAACTTAAAGGTATAATAATTTAAAAAAAAAAAAGAAGAAGAAGGAGAAGGAGAAGGAAGAAGAAAGAAGGAAGAAGAAGAAGAAGAGGAGGAAGAGGAAGAAGACTAAAGAAGGAGAAGGAGAAGAAGAAGGAAGAAGAAAGAAGAAGAAAAATAAACAGTGGAAGGCTTGCCAGTACCATCTGACACTTGATTGGCCGTAGAGATTCACCAAATGGGAAAGACAGCTGATTACAAGGGTTGAGGAACACATGACTGCAAGAATCATGTGACCTAAGAGACTAGGTTTAAAAAAAAAGAGAAATAGGAGCACATTTGGGGATGGAAGATGTACTATTTTTATTTTCAAGTGTTAAAAATTAGACACCTTTATTGTGGTAAAATGTCCTTCATGGAGTTGGAAAAAGTTTAAGACTGTAGAAGTATCCTTACAATGTTAATTCATCTGGAACTGGGGACTTAAACTCATCTAATATGGCTCAATTCTGTTGAGCAATCTCCTTAACTGTCTGGAGATTCATTCCCTGTTATTATGATTCGTTTTGCAGTGTGAGTTCTCAACAGAGAGGTTATAAGAAAATGGGAACTTAATTTCAAACAATATGATAGATTTCTTCAACCCATATAACTTTCTCTCCCAAGTTTTTCTTCTTGTACCAAGTCCAAAGTATGAACATGCCTTGTTTCTCTGTTTAACAGTACTAAGGACTTGAACTCAGACCTGGAACAAGTAAACTCAACAAATATTTTCAGAACTTGTTCTAATAGTATAAGCAGTGCGGCTCTGCATGAGCAAGTAAGTGATAAAATGTATCATATGTATTCAGGATTCTACACAGAACTAGACTGAAATGGCTGATTCAAGTTTTTCAGTCACTAGAGTGTTCCAAGCAGTGGTATGGAATAGGGACAGTTCATCATTTATCTTTTCCATGTTTGACAAAAACGTGCCTTCATTCTTATCCTATGTTCACAGCAGTATTTTGACCTGGTTTTTCAATTAGTTGATACTTAGAAGAAGAGTGGATTGCTGAGATTAATGTTTTATTCACTGTAACCGTAAAATCAGAGGTCCTCCCTGTCTCCTTAAGAGATAGCATGTTAGTACCCAAGACCCCACTCAACATTAAGCAAACTAAGTAAAAGTTTCTGACCTCTCAAAGCTGAAATTTCTCTGTAACTACGTAATTTCAATACTCAAGTATTGAATTGAATACATTTTGGCTTAAAAATTTAGTAACTGGCTGGGTGTTGCGGCTCATCCCTGTAATCTCAGTACTTTGGGAGCCTGAGGCAGGCAGATCACTTGAGGTCAGGAGTTCGAATCCAGCCTAGCCAACATGGCAAAACCCCATCTTTACTAAAAATACAAAACAAGACCTGGGCGTGGTGGCAGGTGCCTGTAATCCCAGCTACTCGCAAGCCAAAGGGAGGAGAATCTCTTGAACCTAGTGGAGGGGGGGACAGAGGTTGTAGTGAGCCAAGACCGTGCCATTTCACTTCAGCCTGGGCAACAGAACAAGACTCCGTATCAACAAAAAAAAAAAACATTGTCGTAACTGGCTGGGTGTAGTGGCTCACACCTGTAATCCCAGCACTTTCGGAAGCTGAGGCAGGCGGATCACTTGAGGTCAGCAGTTTGAGACCAGCCTGGCCAATATGGCAAAACTCTGTCTCTACTAAAACAAAAAAAAAAGCAGCACAACAATTAGATTAGCCGAGCATGGTGGTGCACACCTGTGGTCCCAGCTACTTGGGAGGCTGAGGTGGAAGGATTGCTTGAACCAGGCAGGCAGAGGTTGCAGTGAGCAGAAATGGCACCACTATACTGCAGCCTGGGCAACAGAGCAAGACCTGTCTCAAAAATAAAATAAAAATGTAATAACTTGGCAGGGTGTGGTGGCTCACGTCTGTAAACCCCAGCACTTTCGGAGGCCAAGGTGGGTGGATCACTCAAGGTCAGGAGTTTGAGAACAGCCTGGCCAACATGGCAAAATCCCATCTCTACTAAAAATACAAAACTTAGCCTGTAATCCCAGCTACCTGAGAGACTGAAACACTAGAATCTGGGAGGTAGAGACTGCAGTGAGCTGAGATCGTACCACTGCACTCCAGCCTGGGCAACAGAAAGAAATTCTGTCTCAAAAAAAAAAAAAAAAGGAATAATTTTATGAAGTTATATTATAGCTCAATGAAGACAACATAGACTACAACTTAAATACAGGCCATAATATTAACAGTAATAATAAAATAGCTCATGCATAGGGTTTACTGTGCACCAGGCATTATCATTTTATACATTTTAACTGGAATCCTCATAACAACCTTATAAGGCCAGTACCATAATATTCTCCCCTTAGCAAATGAGTAAACTGAGGCAGAAGAGAATTAAATAACTTGTCCAGGGTCACACACGTTAAATGGTGGAGGTGAGATTCAATCCAGGATGCCTGACTCTGAAGTCGGTGATCTCAATCTCCCATTGACCTTGTATGAATTCTCTGAATTTTAAATATCTTACGTTTCAAAACAGTTTTGAAATTCCATATGGAACAGACCAAAAATGCTTCCCAAATCTCCATGGCTAAGCACTTAAATTTCAACTGGCTTATCTATTTGTTTAAGCAGGATTTCAAGTAGTTTTAGTAAACATCAAATCATGACATTTTCAGGAGTTTATGTAAAATTAATCAGAAAAATATATAAACCAATGTTTTAAAATTTATAAATGATCACTTTTAAAGCATAACTTGAGTTATAAAGTATATATTTAAAATTAGTCATGGTTTTACAGTAATAGAATCATTTATCAGAAGAACAAAGATGCTATAGCTTTTAAAGGAAAAATATTAAACTGAGCCTCTCTGATGGTTCAAATCACTTTCACATTAATTTCAAATCTCTGGCTCTCCAGTTACAAATATAGGTAATATAAAATCATACCTTGTTTTATGGATTAGTCTGTTATTCCACAAGCTAGACAATAATTAACCTCATATCATTAATAAAATCCAGCTTTCAATTTATGCTTTTCTTCCTATTTTTCCTCAAATTTAATGAAGTCAACATATACCACTGTACTGCTATATTCCAAATTTCTGTTTTCTCTTTTCACCTTGATATTAAATTCAAAGAAAAACTACTTCTGGCCAGGTACAGTGGTTCACACTTGTAATCCCAGCATTGTGGGATGCCAAGACAGGCAGATCATTTGAGGTCAGCAGTTAGAGACCAGCTTGGCCAACATGGTGAAACCCTGTCTCTACTAAAAATACAAAAATTAGCTGGGCATGGTAGTGCATGCCTGTAATCCCAGCTACTCGGGAGGCGGAGGCATGAGAATCACTTGAGCCTGGGAGGCGGACGTTGCTGAGCCGAGATGGCACCCCTGTACTCCAGCCTGGGCAACAGAGTGAGACTGCGCCTCAAAAAGAAAAAAGAAAAGAAAAACTACTTCTCCTGATGTAGTCTCTTGACATGCTAGTAACATTCTGTTTCTTATCTGGATGCCACTTAGGAGCGTGTTCACTATGAAAATTCATCAAGCTGTATATTTTGCTGTACGTGTCTCTACATCAGTAACAACTTTCCTATATACAGAACACTTGGCAAGATCTTTTAAAAATCACTAGTTTGATCTTTGGGAAAAAACCTTTGTGAGATACATAAGACAGGTTCAAAAAAATTAAAAATAATTTGCTACAATAACATTATGAAGAACTTGATTTCAGATTTTCTCACTCCAAATCCAGTGCTCTTTTCAATTCAATTAGACTCAACTTAAAAGAACATCTGCAGAGTGCCAAATGTGGCATGGTTTCTAGAAGGATTTATGAAGTATCTACTTTGCACAAAGCCCATGTCAGACGTCTTTCACTGGTCCCTCCACTTTCAGGGCTGGTACAGAAACATTTCTGATACAGCTGATCTCCATAAAAGTCAGCCTATCCCCACTCTGACCCATTCTCTATATTGCCAATCAACAACTTTCCCTAATCCACCTTGATCCTCAATCATATTACTCAGTAACTGTCAACAACAAACTCTTCCTGACAAAAATACAGGCCAAACTTCCTGGTCTGCTCTCCAGGTCTTCTGTCATCTGATCCCAGCTTATTTACTGTCCTCTGTTTACTAAGAATACCAAAAATAATCTTCTCCTGCCCCAAATTCATGTTCTTCCCTTTCCTTTTGTTCATACTACCATCCACATCTAGAACTGATGCTCAAATATTCATCCTCAGCCCCAGACAGGGCCTCTTTCCCCAAAGACATTAAAATCCACTGAACAGCAGGAACAAACAATCCAAAGCAATCTATAATCATTAAATTAGGTAGGACAGATTATAGCTGACAGGTATTTAAGGAAAGAAATCACTGAGGGCTGCACGCACACCTTCATGAAGATAGCATTTAAAATGGGCGCTTTGATAGACAGCATTTGAACTGGCAGCAGTAAAAGCCAAAACTCATGCTAAGGAACCGATTAACATCCTACCTAATCCTCTTGCCAGCTACACGCCCCTCAAGAAGCCTTCCTCAATTGCTTCTCAACTTAACACTCACTCTCCTCTCCTCTCTGCGCTTCTAATACAATTACTACCTCTAATACTCATTCAGGCACCTTGTCTTCCCATATTATAGACTTCATCTCAACTTGAGTACAGGATCACAGAAGACAGCAATATGTCTCTACAGGGTAGGCATTCGGTATCTGTTCAATGCAACTTAATTCAGCAGCCACAGCTGCTTCTAGTTACTTAAACAATCACTGAGCACAGCACCATTGCTTAACTTACCGGGCATCTCCTTTGGAAAGATTCGTATTTACAGGATTAAGAATAACCTTGTTTGCATCCACATCCACCACACATTTGGTATGCAAGTCAATCTCTGCAGACAAAAAACAAGAAAAACAGTCATTTAGAAAAGGATTTCAGAAAAGGCATTTGACAAAAATTCAATACTGTTTCATAATGCAAACATTCAGGGAAGAATAAACCAAAAAAGAACTTCTTCCACCTGATAAGAAGCACCAAGAAAAACCCACAGCTAACATCACACTCAACAGTGAAGGGCTGGGTGGCTTCCCAACCGACATCAGGAGTGAGACAAGGGTGTCTGCTAACCAATTTCTACTCACTACTGTACTAGAAATTCTAGTCAGGGCAGTTAGGCAAGAAAAATTAACAACAGGTATCCAGACTGTAAAGGAAGAAGTAAATCCTAAGACAGAGAAAATCCTAAGGAATCCACTAAAAATCTGAAAATAAAGAAGTTATGCAGAATACAAGAATAATATACAAAAATCAGTTGTGTTGCTATATACCAGCAATGAAAAATCTGAAAATGAAATTAAGTAAACAATTTCATTTATAATAGCATCAAAAATATCAAAATACTTAGGAATAAATGTGAAAGAAATGCAAGACTTGTACACTAAAAATTCTGCAACATTGTTGAAAGAAATTAAAGACTTGTGAGGTATATCCCAATTACCCTGATTTGATCATTATACACACTGTATACATGTACCAAAACATCACATGTGGCCAGGTGCAGTGCCTCACACCTGTAATCCCAGCACCTTAAGAGGCTGAGGTGGGTGGATCACTTGAGGTCAGGAGTTCCAGACCAGCCTGGCCAACATGGTGAAACCCAGTCTCTACTAAAAATACAAAAATCAGCTGGGAGTGGTGGTGGGCACCTGTAAAGCCAGCTACTCAGGAGGCTGAGGCAGGAGAATCTCTTGAACCAGGAGGCACAGGTTGCAGTGAGCTGAGATCATGCCACGGCACTCCAGCCTGGGAAATGAGCGAAACTTCCACTCAAAAAAAAAGAAAGAAAGATATCACATGTATCCCAAAAATATGTACAACTATGATGTATCAGTTTAAAAAAAAAAAACTTGTTTGAAAAAATTGAAGAATTAAATAAACAGGAAGATACTGCATGTTCATGAATTGAAAGACAATACTGATAAGATGACAATACTCCCAAATAGATCTACAAGATTCAAGGTAACCCTATCAAAATCTCAACTAGCTTTTTTACAAAAATCAACAAGGTCTTACAATCCATAGAGAAATGCAAAAGATTCAAAATAGATGAAAATCTTGAAAAAGAGGGCATAACTCTCCAATTTCAAAACTTACTACAAAGCCACAGTAATCAAGAGAGTGTGGTACTCATATAACGAAAGACATATATGAATCAACAGAATAGAATTCAGAGTCCAGAAATATATACTGTCACATTTATGGTCAATTGATTTTGACAAGGGTGCCAAGACAACCCACTGGAGAAAGAATAGTCTTTTCAACAAATGGTAGTGAGACATTGGATATCCACATGCAAAAGAATGAAGTTGGATCCCTACCTCACACCACATTCAAAACTCCAAACAGATCAAAGAGCTAAATGTAAGAGCTAAAACCATAAAGTTCTTAGAATAATACATAAGTATATATCCACATGGCTTTCGGTTAGGAAATGAACACCCAAAACACAGACAACAACAAGATAAACTGGACCTCATCAAAATTAAAAACTCTGGGGTCAGGTGGCTCATGCCTGTAATCCTAGAACTTTGGGAGGCTGAGATGGGAGGATCACTTAAGTCCAGGAGTTCAAGACCAGCCTAGGCAACATAGTGAGAGCCCCATCTCTAAAAAAAAAAATACAAAAAAAATTAGCCACATATGGTGGTACATGCCTATAGTTCCAACTACTGCGGAGGCTCAGGTAGGAGGATTCTTTGAGCCCAGGAGTTCAAGGTTGCAGGGAGCTATGATTATACCGATGCACTACAGCCTAGCTGAAAAAGATCCTGTCTCTAAAAACAACAACAACAACAAATTTTTAATTAAAAACTTGTGTGCTTCAAAGGACACCAGCAACAGTGGAAAAGAGAATCAAAAAAGTATTTGCAAATCATATATCTAATAAGGAACTTGCATCACAATACATAAAGAACCCTTACAACTCAATAATAAAAACACAAATAGGCTGGGTGCAATGGCTCACACATGTAATCCCAACACTTTGAGAGGCCAAGTTGGGAAGATTGCTTGCGTGCAGGAGTTTGAGACCAGCCTAGGCAACACAGAGCCCTTGTCTCTACAAAAAAAAAAAAAAAAAAAAAGTTAATAACCAAGCATTGTGGTGGGAGCTCATGGTTCCAGCTACTCAGGAGGTTGAGGGGGTGGATGGCTTAGGGCAGAGAGATCAAGGCTGCAATGAGCTCTGATGGCACCCTGCACTCCAGCTTAGGTAACAGAGTAAGACTCTGTCTTTAAAAAAAAAGGACAATCAAATTTTTAAACAGGCAAAGGAAATGAATATATATCTTTCCAAAACAGATACAAAAATGGCCAATGAGCACAAGAAAAGATGTTCCATATATTCAACATTGGAACGCAAATCAAAACCACAATGAAATACCACCTCACACCCACTGGGATAATTATCATCGAAATGACAGATGATCACAAGGGTTGGCAAGGATGTGGAGTAATTAGAACCCTCACACATTACTGGTGAGAATGTAAAATGGTGCAGTTACTTCAGAAAACATTCCAGCAGCTCCTCGAAAAGTTAAACAGCGTTACCATCTGACCCAGCGATTTCACTCCTAGATACGTATCCCAGAGAACACAAAACTTGTGCACAAATGTTCACAGCAACATTATTTGGATACTCATCACAGCCAAAAGGTGGACAAAACCCAAATGTCCATCAACTGACAAATGGGTAAATGTGGTATATCCCTAGCGCAGAAGACCACTGAGTAATAAAAAGGAATGAAGAACTGTATCAGTCCATTTTCACAATGCAATACAGACATACAAGAGACTGGGCAATTTCTAAAAGAAAGAGATTTAATGGACTCACAGTTCCACGTGGCTGGAGAGGCCTCACAATCATGACAGAAGGCAAAAGGCCCATCTCACGTGGCAGAGAAGAAAAGGAGAGTCAAGCGAAAGGGGTTCCCCCTTATAAAACCAGCAGATCTCATGAGACTTATTCACTACCATGAGAACAGTATGGGAGAAACTGATCCCATGATTCAATTATCTCCTGCTGGGTCCCTCCCACAACACAAGGGAATTATGGGAGCTGTAATTTGAGATGGGATTTGGGTGGGGACACAGCCAAACTATATCGAAAACTGATACAAGCTACACCGTGAATGAAGCTAACGCTAAGTGAAAAAAGCCAGCATCAAAAAACATACACTGTATGATTCCATCTATTTGAAATATCCAGAATAGGGAAATCTATAGAGACAAAATAAATTAGTGTTGTCTAGGGCCAAGGAGTGACAGCTAACAGGTACAGTTTTCTTTCAGGGGTGATGAAAACGTTCTGAAATTGATTGTGCTGATAGCTGTACCCTGTGAGCATACTGAAAACACTGAATTGGTTGACTTGTATGGGGCGTGAATTCTGTCTACACACAGCTGTTTTTAAAACGTATAGGCCATGATTTGTTTATGTTCTCACATTTTACTATTCTTATATTTTTCTGACCCAAAGTATGAAGCTGTTTCTGTTTGTCTTATCTCCACTATAAAAAGATAAGCTCTGCTGGGCATCGTGGCTCACACCTGTAATCCCAGCACTTTGGGAGGCTGAGATGGGTGGATCACTTAAGGTTAGGAGTTAGGGACCAGCTTGGCCAACATAGTGAAACCCCGTATCTACTAAAAATACAAAAAATTAGCCAGGTGTGGTGGCACACGCCTGCAGTCCCAGCTACTCAGGAGGCTGAGGCAGGAGAATCACTTGAACCCGGGAGGCAGAGGTTACAGTGAGCCACAATGATGCCACTGCACTCCAGCTGGGGCAACAGAGTGAATTCTGTCTTTACAGGGAAAAAAAAAAAAAAAGATAAGCTCTAAGGGAAGGAAAAATATCATGTCAGAGTTATTCTGCATTTCCTAAAGAACCTTGGCCAAATGTCAATGTCATATTCATTATAATCTAAGAGTGTTTCCACTGTCAAGAAAGGTTATTGTTTTTTTCACTTTAACTCATATAATTAAGCCAAATGCAAAAAAGCAAAACAAAACAAAAACTTCCTTCCCTGTGCTGGCCAAAACTTAACTTTTCTCACATCAGTTATTTTACATTTATTCTTAAATACGTATTCAAGAAGTACTAAGTAGCTAGTGGTCTTTCTTTTAGCCAATATATTTTTCAAGCAAATAGCAAAGAGAATCAAAAGGAAAACTTTAGAACTATATAACCCAAAAAAGACTAATCTGTTCTACTGTGGTCAACTACCATTAAAGTCTATTTCTAATGTTTTGTATTTAAATCCACTCTACACTATCACAGAAATGCTACAAGAAAGTCTCAGCCACACTGTAACAACTTTTCAAACATGTAATTTTACCTCTTCACTTCCTCAGGCCCAGAGGTCCAAGACAGTTTCTTAAAACCACTGCTTAATGGAATCAGACCGTATTGTATCAGCTGGCTCCTCACGGTCAAATCTATATTACACACACGCGCATTATCAACTCCTGGGAAATCTACTGTGACTCACCACCCACCACAGAGTTAGTCATTAGTTTCTTGCAAGAACATTTGGTACGCGCAGAAGAACTGCAAGTGTACTTCTCACACAGAATACATCTAGAACGCAGGCCTTAAAAAAAATGGGTGCTTAATCAAACATTTCCCCCACAATAGTGCAGCTCCTTCATTACAAATTATCTTGAATTAAGAAGGAAGCCAAACGCTGTCCCTCACTATTCACGTTTCCTTCCTCTCCTCTTAACTGCTTCTACTTCTGCCTCCCCCTATCATGTATGTCATCATATAAAACTAACAACTTGGAAGAATTAAAGGGTACGATTAAGGAACCAACCCCTGGAAAATCCAAAATACAAAAAAATCGTTTAATAACTAATACATCAAACCTAAACTCATTTTATCCTAGAGACGGCAACTTACAAATGTCCCTTGCATCTAACACCCATAAAAGATGGCCTTTAATATGTAAACAACTATCTTCACTATTTGACCCAATCTTTTTTATCAAATAAAATTCCCACTCCAACCCTGTTGATTGAAGGCTATTAAGAGAAGGCTTTTCAAAGGACTGCTGAGAGTATGTATACAAGCAGAACATCTAGGACACACACCCAAACAAATAAACGCAGTGAGATTTGAAGCAAGTTTAAGGGTCAGACATATGAAATGCATTTTAATATAAAATGCATTTTAATATGAAATGCATTTTAACATAAAATGCTATAGCTAGTGTACCATCGAATGTTACTAGTCAGTTGAATTAAACTGTATTACTACAGATTTTAAATATGACACATTCGCCACTGAAAACTTCTTCTTGATAAAGTGCTTAGAAAACAAAGTAGTGGCATAGGCAACATGGTGAAACCACGTCCCTACAAAAAAAATACAAAAATTAGCCAGGCGTGGTGGTGGATGCTTGTAACCCCAGCTACGCGGGAGGCTGAGACAAGATAATCACTTGAACCCAAGAGGCAGAGGTTACAGTGAGCCAAGATCATGACACTGCACTCCAGCCTGGGTGACAGAGGGAGTCCCTGTCTTGGGGAAAAAAAAAACATGCAAAGTAGTGATTAAATAGCAGTTACAAATTTAAGCCTTAAATTTAGTCTGGAAAAACAAAAAAACAGCTACCAAAAATCCAAAAGATAAACACCTTTCTCTTGGTTTAGAATACTACTCAAATTAAAAAGAGCCTAGCTGCTATGCACTGCCTTTGTAAAAACAGCACTAAAGTGTACCCGTGTTCATAGCAGCATTATTACAATAACTAAAATGTAGAAGCAACCCAAGCACCCATCGACAAATGAACAAATAAACAAAATGTATATACATACAGTGGCAAAGCATTCAGCCTTAAAAAGGAAGGAAATTCTGACGTACCACAACATGAATAAACCTTGAAGACATGATGTTAAGTGAAATAAGCAAGTCAC
Source organism: Cacajao melanocephalus (assembly GCA_963573385.1). Taxonomy (NCBI): domain Eukaryota; kingdom Metazoa; phylum Chordata; class Mammalia; order Primates; family Pitheciidae; genus Cacajao; species Cacajao melanocephalus. The sequence continues at coordinate 27,681 of CAUYLG010019556.1, forward strand.
AAAAGGACCATGATTCCACTTATATGAGGTACCTAGAATAGTCAAATTCAGAAAGACACGATGTAGAATGAGAGTTACCAGGAGTTGGGGGAAAATGGCAAAGGGGAATTGTTAATTAATGGAGATAGAGTTTGTTTTACAAGATGAAAAAAGTTCTGTGACTAGATGGTGGTGATGGTGATACAACAATGCGAAATGTACTCAATGGTACGGAACTGTGTACTTAAAAGGCTAAAATAGTAAACAGTATATTGTATTTCACAATAAAAAATATAGAACTCAATACTCATTATAAGTAACACATGAACAACAGTTCATATGAAGTCTAAAATAACAAGATTATAATTTAATTAGTACTATGTCTAAAAAGCAATTAAAAACCTGAGTGATCTTAAAGTAGTACTGTAAATGTATTTCATGACTAATCAAGCTTTACAGAATTCAGAATCACAAATGCTTTGACATACCCATGAGCCAGGAAAGGAAAGGAAAAAATAAAAATAAAAGGAAAAAGAGAAAAGGAAAAAGGGAAGGGAGGGGAAGGGAGGGGAGGGGAGAGGAAGGGGAAGAGAAAGAGAAGGGAGGTGGGTAAGGAAGGAAGGGGGGAAGGAAAGAAAGGAAGAAATTAATTTATTCCACCAACATTAACGATCCCGTATTATTTCCCAAACAAGATTCCTTTCCAGGGCAAATTCCCCACAAGGAATATTAAAATATCAACAGCTGACAACTCAGTTTATTCAGCCAGCATATTAGTCACCTTGTAAAAGTGAGCAATAATTTAAAACAAGTCTTTCTTCGATGTACACATCAGCTATGGTTCGCACCCCAATGACATCATAGTAAAATATGGGCAGGGCCTGGGAGACTCCCTTTACATAACTCATGTTCCATCTCGGGAAATGCATCACTCACAGTCTGAACAAAATAATTCTGAGTTGCCTACTTAGTAATCTGCTTTTCTAATTCTTCAGAAAATTAATAATTTCCAAACCAAATCTACTATCCAGAAACACAGGTGTACCTCCCTTTACCTACCAGTCGTGTTCCTAAATATCTAACTATAATTTACTCTTAAATTCACTTGGGTTCATTTTTTAAAGGTAGATAATAAATTATTTTTAAGATTTACTTATTCAACTGCAAACTTAGCATGACATTTATGATCCTGTTTTCAACCAATTAGTGTCACATACCCAATACTGTTCCACGCCTATTCATGTTCATAAATAAAATATTCACCAACGATATTTATGTAGGAAGGACTTGTTTTCCCAATTAGAACGTGATATTTAATGGCATAGCAGGAAACACTACTTCTACTACTTCGTTCTAGTTATAAGCTACTTGGGACCCCCTTTTATATTGAGATCTGCTGACCCTGAGAGAAAAAAAAATTACATGATACCATATACGTAAAAAGCAAACTGAAAATCTTTTGTTTTCTAAAAAGAGATATGTAAAATATCCTAATCACTACTTTTATATTGTTACTAGTAAACATGAAAATGTATTTGATAAATAAAACATTAAAATACAACTGAACTCTAACATGGCTGAAATAAGAATGAGATGCCAGGTTAGGAGATGAGACGTGATAGTGTGAAAATAATTTTAAAAATCCCCCAGCTATTCGGGAGTCTGAAGCAGGAGGATCACTTGAGGCCAGGAATTGAAAACTAGCCTCAGCAACACAGCAAGACCCTGTCCCTAAAACAATTTTTAAAAAAATAATTAGCCAGGTATAGTGGCATGCACCTCCAGCCCAGCTTCTCAGGAGGCTGAGACGGAAGGATCATTTGAGCCCAGGAGTTAGAGGCTGTGATGTGACCAAAAACGTAACATGTTCATACTTGGACGGGCACAGTACCTCACATCTGTAATCCCAGCACTTTGGGAGGCTGAGGCGGGCAGATCACAAGGTCAGGAGTTTGAGACCAGCCTAGCCAAGATGGTGAACTCCTGTCTCTAGTAAAAATATAAATTTAGCTGGGTACAGTGGCAGGTGCCTGTAATCCCAGTTACATGGGACGCTGAGGCAGGCAAATGGCTTTAACCCAGGAGGCAGAGGTTGCAGTGAGCTGAGATTGTGCCACTGCACTCCAGCCTGGGCAACAGAGCAAGACTCCAACTAAAAAAAAAAAAAGTTCATACTCAAGAAATGAATCAGTAAGAAACGAATCAGTGCAGTGGTAATCCTAGCACTTTGGGAGGCTGAGGTGGGAAGACAGCCTGAGCCCAGGAGTTCAAGGCTGCAGTGAGCTATGATCGCACCACTGCACTTCAGCCTGGGCAACAGAATGAGACTCCCATCTCTAATTAAATAAACAAACAGTTTTAAAAAGAAACCAATTAACCTCAGAGGACTAAGAAACAGGTATTTTAAAAACTCACAAGGCACCTGGCCAACATGGTGAAACCCATCCCTACTAAAAATACAAAATTAGCCAGGCGTAGTGGCAGGCGCCCGTAATCCCAGCTACTCAGGAGGCTGAGGTGGGACAATCTCTTGAACCCAGGAGGCAGAGGCTGCGGTAAGCCAAGATTACAACACTGCACTCCAGCCTGGGTGACAAAAACAAGACTGTCAAACAAAACAAAACAAAACTCGTAAGGCAGAACTAGAATAGCCAAGTAATCTTAAAAAATAAAGTCAGAGGAATTGACTCCCAAGTTTTAAAACTTACTACAAAGCTAATCAGGACAGTATGGTACGTACATAAGGAAAGACACATATAAACTGACGGAATAGAATTGAGAGTCTAGAAACATACTGTCACAGATATGGTCAATTGATTTTGACAAGGGTACCAAGACAATCTAATGGAGAAAGAACAGTCTTTTAATCAAACAGTGCTGGGACAACTGGATATCCACATGCAAAAGAATGAAGTTGGATCCCTACCTTACACCACATTCAAAACTCGAAATGGATCAAAGACTTAAATGTAAGAGCTAAACCTATCAAACTCTTAGAAGAAAACAAACGAAAATCCGCATGACATTAGATAATGGTTTCTCAGAAATCACAGCAAAATCACAAGCTACAACTAAAAATAAACTGGACTTCATCAAAATTTAAAACTTGCATGCATCAAAGGACATAAGAGTGAAAAGGTAACCCAGAAAATCAAGCAAATATTTGCAAATCATCTATATGACCACAGAATGTTATCCAGAATATACGAAGAAATCTAACAATTCAGTAATAAAAAGACAAGAAACCCAGTTTTTGAAATAATGGTAAGATGTGCATAGAGATCTCTCTAAAGCTATACCACATGCCTGATATACATATGAAAATGGCCAATATGCACATGAGAAGATGCTCAACTTTATCCACCAGAGAAACGCAAATCTAAACCACAATCAGATATCACCTCATACCCACTAGGATAGCAATAATCAGAGACAGAGAGACAAGAACAAGTGTTGGTGAGGATGTGGAGAAAGTGGAACGTTCATGCATTTCTATGGGAACGTAAAATCGTTCAGATGCTTTGGAAAAGTTCCTCAAAAGTTAGACTTACCATGTGACCCAGAAATTCCACTACTATATATATGCATACCTGAGAAAAATGAAAACACATGTCTACACAAAAGCTTGTACACAAATGTTCAAAGCAGCATCATTCATAATAGCCAAAAATTGGAAACAAGCCAAATGCCCACCAATTGATGAATACAAAACGCAGCATATCTGTATAAGGAATCTTGTTCAGCTATAAAAAGAATAAAGTACTGATTCATGACACAACATAGATGAGCCCTAAACACACTATACCAAGTAAAAGAACCCAGATACCAAAGTGCACATAATACAGGATTCTATGTATTAAATGTCCAGAATAAGCAAATCCCTAGTGACAGGAAGTAGATTACTGGTTGCCAGGGGCTGGGGAGTGGGAAATGGAGAGTGACTGCTAACAGCTACAAGGTTTCTCTGTGGGATGATGAAAATGTTCTGGAATTGGATAGTAACAATGGCTGCACAAGTTTGTGAGTAAACCGAAATTCAGTGAATGGTACACTTTTAGGATGTGACTTATATCTGAAACAACAAGAAAAAAAACTCGGAATAGACGACCCCACTACCCTCAACAGATAGAAAATACAGTTAGGATCCTTCAAGCACATTCTTACACATTCGCTACTCAGAAGACCCTCACTCACCCAATTCTTCTTACTTTCAATAACCCCACATTCTATCCCATCAAGAAAATTAACCTTGATATTCCAGAGCTTTCTCATTCTTTAATTATTCTCTTCCTCCGGTATTTCAAAAACTCCTCTCTACTGGCTCTATCTATACAAGGTTCAAATATCTCCAAGAATTAAAAAAAAAAAAAAAATGTCCTGGTCCTAGCTACCTACACCTCTAGGTACCACTCTGAACTCTCCCCTTCTACCTGGAGCTTCTGGAAGGAATGTTCTTGAGACTTGCTGCCTCCACACCGGCATGCCCACTCACTCCGCAGCCTACTGCCAATGCCCAACGCTAATCCATTCATTTCAGTGAAATTATCCTGAAATTAACACTGACCATCATAATGCCAAATCCACTGAACACAATGCTGCGTTAATCACGCAGCTGTTCCTGTGACATGTGATTGCTGACCTTTCACTCTTTTGACACATTTTTCCTCCCTAGGAGTCCACAACATGGCTTTCACCTGATTCTTCTGAGGTCGCTCTCCTTGGCCTCTGTGACCTCCTCCATCACAGACACACCTGAGGTGCTCTATCTTCCACCTACAGTAATGACTCCCAAATCTACACCTATGTCCAGTCCCTTCGTTTCAGACTCGTATTCACAATGGCCTTCTGGATCCATCCACCAGGCTGCACTTCAGACACCTAAAACTCAAGTGTGCTGAACTGCCTCCAGGCACATTCTCCATCTTATTCATAGTTGCAGACACGGTACATTGCACGTAAACAATGACAACACACTGTTGACTGTCCCAGACTGGAACTCATCATTTCCCACACGTCCACCCTAAAACCTGCTTCTCCTGTGCTTCTCATTCAGTTCATGACACCAGCATTCACCTAGTCACCTAAATCAGACAGTCTGCAGGGGATTCCCTAAGCTCAGCAGCCCTCAGATGCCGACACAAACCCAGTGCATGTGCAGCACCCATCTGAACTCCCCCATGTCACCCCAGTGGTACTTGGAGCCAAGGGGCCTGCTGGGCTGTCTTCTGTGCTGTTCTCAAATCCCACCCCCATTTCTTTAATTCATGATTCACTGCCATCAGTGTCCTGTGTACAGATGTTCTTCTAATGAACTCATATGTGCATCTCTTATTATCAAGACTGGGAGCTTCTTTGGTGGAAGATCAAGACTTATGCTTCTAGCGTACCCTGCGTATCTTTGAAAAATGAGGCAGTCTCCGGATTGCAAGATCCTCTTAAAGATCATCATGTCCAATATTGTAGTAAAAGCACAGGTGGGTTTTGTAATTTTGAGAATGTTAATTAACCTCTCTGAGGTTGTTATATAGAAATGCTACAATTACTACTTTTTCAGGTTTTTATTTTTTTGAGACAGTCTCAGTCTGTTGCCCAGCCTGGAGTGCAGTGGCACAATCTCGGCTCACTGCAACCTCCGCCTTCCAGGTTGAAGCGATTATCCTGCCTCAGCCTCCCAAGTAGCTGGGATTACACGTGCCCACCACCACATGCGGCTAGCTTTTTTATTTCTAGAAGACACAGGGTTTCACCATGTTGGCCGGTCTGATCTCAAACTCCTGGTCTCAAGTGATCCACCCACCTCAGCCTTCCAAAGTGCTGGGATTACAGGTGTCAGCCATCACACCCGGCCTACAATTACTTTTCAAAGTCTGGTTTGAAGGATAAAATAAGACAATGCATTAAAAAGGACTGAACTCCATGGCTCCCAAATAGAAAGCTCTCAGAAAGCAGCTAGCTATTTTCCTTTTCTTCAGTCAACACTGTTGAAATGAATAACTAACAGATACCACTTTCTAAAGATACCTATAGCTCCTGGGAGCGAAATCCCCCCACACAGTTAGGTCATGGACTTGTGTGGAGTGGACCAGTTAGCTTCACACACTTCCCAGCTTACAGAGCACACTGCTCAGCTTGGCCAAGTTTTTTTGTTTTTTTGTTTTTTTTTTAAAGAACATGCTCTGTCAAACACAAGGGGAACATGATAAGCAAGCCTAGAGATCAATACATCCATTTCCACTCACTCAGCACTTCAGTCTGTCTCCTTAACTAATAGTTTTGTCAGTGGTTTCTTCCATTTTCAGCACTTAAGTGGAAAAGTTAGACAGTACTGTTTTATGGAGGTGAGAGGGTAAAAGCCAATACCAATTAAATAACGTTGTATTTTATATTATATGTTTCTTGAAAGGAGTATGGCCAACCAGGGCAATAAGGTGAGATCCCATCTCTACAAAAAGTATTTAAATTAACCAGATATGGTGGTGCACACCTGTGCAGCAACTCCACAGCACGCTGCAGCACAAGCATCACTGGAGCCCCAGAGGTTGAGGATGCAGTGAGCAATGATCGTGCCACTGCACTCCAGCCTGGGCAACAGAGGGAGACCCCGTCCAAAAAAAAAAAAAAAAAAAAAAAACACACGGAGATTTGGGAAAAAGAAGAGTGTCCTTCTTCTCAAAAAGCATCTGGCCCTATGTGCATATGTCCAAATTTCACTGAGTTGACAGCAGAAACAAAACAATGTTGTAGTAGATGTGTGTCCCATTCATCCTTAGCATATCAAGCAGATGCTGGCAAAACAAGGATCTTCTGTTTTAGCAAATACTGCCAGAAATTTTCATCCACAGTCATCCCTGGCTCTGCATCTGTCAGTGATCTGAGAAGACTGAAGAATCACCAATGCCTCCAGGGGTCAAAGCCACCCTCTCCTGTCCCTTCATTTCCTAAGGGTCACCTGTCTTCACTGACTACCAACATCCTCTAAGCTTCCTCACACTTGCTGGGTTTTTCCTTTGCCTTTTGATTCACGGCTGCTTAATTCTGACCCGCTTCCTTATGCTTCCCACTCGCACAGCTTCATTTTCACCTAGTGCTTTTAAATCCTGCCCAGCTATGGCAGGAAATCAGTCATCTACTGAGGCTTCCAATCTTGCTTTGAGATCTAGCAATCTTTCTCTGTTGTCTTTGTGTCCAAAACCCACACAAAGTCCTAAGAAGCAAAACAGAGTGCATGTACCAGCCAATCTAGGCCCAGACTTCTGGCCTAGCTCCATTCAGGGCTTCCTGCAATCCACCTGACCTTCCCCTTTCCATCATTCTCTAGCTACCCTCACACAACCTCCTTTCTGGCAGGCAGATCCGGTCTCTGCTGCCTAAACCTGCTTTGCTCATTCTCGTCTCTGTGTCCTTACTCTCAGGCCATTCTTCCTCCTCGAAGAATCTATGCCCTCCCCTCACCCGTGCTCACATCATAAGCTTCCTCCCTGGAAGTCCAACCAAAGTTCACCCTCCTCAGTGAAATCTAAACTCCTCTCAATTCCCTTATTTCCCTGTCATTTGCCTGGCACTTAATAACTAGCAGCCTGCTACCGCTGTTTACCTTTTAATCTAATCTCTTCACAGTCATTTTATTTTCACGCCCGTAACAGTCATTTCCTCATGAGCATGAACCAGAAAGCATGCTTTAGGAAACTCAGTATGACGGTACCAGGCAACCCTAAGAAAACTTTTAGGAAGTAAAATCTCCCTAACAAGAATAATCAATTTCACTTTTTCATGATTCTTTCTCGCTCTTGCCCATTCCTGTACATGTGTTTACACAGCAATAATCACAATGGATTCCATCAATTACACATACAGCTTTACATTCTGCTTTTTCCGCTAACAGAGAAAATGATCTTCCTTGTTAAATGGTTTTGACTATCATCATTTTAATGGTTATATAATAGTCCCTCCACTGACATACTAGATCATGATTACCAAGGCACTGGCTCTATTAGACGTTATTACATACTTCTGCATCTTTGACCACATCAGGTATTGTAAAATACAACATAAACTCATTTGAAATAACTCCTGAAATAAATTTGTCTATTCTCCCTAACACCTGAAATAATCTATTTCACTGTTTCTATCTTCATTTCTTTCGTTTCCTGTTTCTACCTCCTTAGGCTAGGTAGCTAACAAAGGTATTCCAAACACCTTTTATAGATATTTACTTATTTTGGTAGTCGATCTTACACAGATTTAAACACAGGAAATCCCTTGAGGAAAGGCATTAAGATTCCATCCTATCTAATAAAAGCCAGATACCTGGCAGGCACTCGATAAATGCTGCTTACCTACTGAACATTTTTTAAACCACCTTAAGTTAGAAAACATTAAAGTCCTGGAAAATAGAATGTTGCTGATCTAACTAATCCCACCAATTATGGCTACAAAACTTTCAGCTCCTGTAATGATTAGACAGGTTAGTAATGTATGAATGGGTGGTCTGTGCAGTACATGGACACACACCTGTTGAGCTGTACAGTCTAAACAACATTAGAAAACAAACAATATCTGCAAATAGAACTGAAGATCTTGTGATAAAAGTTTACCCGTTTTTCTCTAGCTATTTAGCTCTGCATCTCAGATGAAGCCAAAATAAAGGTTGCAATATTAAATCTTACGTAAAATTACATACACGTGTGAGCACAAATTGGCATGGGAACAAAAAGCTGTGAAGATAAAGTATGAGAACTTTTTCCTTTTTGTTTTGTTAGGGTAATGTTAAAATAAATGTATGACTAGAAAAATATTCTTGACAAATTAGCCGTTACAACTCTTCCTGTTATTGAATTAGGGCCTAAAGCTTAACCTTCAAATAACTCAGCTTCCCAAACTTACGTACAGTTTAGCAAAAAGACTGAAACACTCTCACTTTCAGGATAAATGTTAAATAATAAATCAGCCAAGCACCTTAAAACTCCAAACACCTAAGCACAATCAGACACTGAATTACACGAGAACTTAATACACCAGAGTTTTCTGGAAATTTTCAGACTTTCCTCAGAAGATAGCTAATGTGATTCCAAATATTAGAGTCTACACAGTAAAACTACATCATCACAGTAACCCATTCTCATCCCCGTCCTCATCTGTGGACAGTGATTTATAAGGTTGCTTTCTGCACGTATATGGTATGATAGAAAGCCTTAGGACTCCAGTTTCACTATTTGCCATAATTATACACAATTATTTAATACATTAGTTTTCTTAGAAGTAATAACTGTTCAAAGTAATATGATTCTTTTCAAAATTACTGGAAAGGTGGAAAGGTTCCTACATACCATATGGGGAAGAGAAAAATTACTGGAAAGGAATACGGTTTTGTTTTAGTCTTTTAATACTAACTTTAGCTACCGATTTTTTTTTTTTTTTTTTTTTTGAGACGGAGTTTTGCTCCTGTTGCCCAGACAAGAGTGCAATGGTGTGATATCAGCTCATTGCAACCTCTGCCTCCTGGGTTCAAGCGAATCTCTTGCTTCAGCCTTGTGAGTAGCCAGGATTACAGGCAGGCACCACCACGCCCAGCTAATTTTGTATTTTTAGTAGAGATGTGGTTTCTCCATGTTGGCCAGGCTGGTCTTGAACTCCTGACCTCAGGCCATCTGCCCACCTCAGCCTCCCAAAGTGCTGGAATTACAGGCATCAGCCACCACGCCCAGCCTAGATACCAATTTTTTTAAATCACTAGATTTAGAATTCCACCACACTGTATTCCATAATAACCTTTATTTATGCTAACAACTACTTAATAACAAAAATGGAAAAGAACAAATTTATGTGTGGTAATCACTGAAAAAAGTCCACATGCATGTCAGAAAATACAAGGCTAAGACTGCGTACTAAGTGAACCGAGGAGGTAGTTTACAGCAAATAATCCACTTCTCTATATAGGGAAATGGAATCTATGTGTAAACCTCAATTTTAAAAGGAGTTCAACCCAAGGATCAGCTCACATCCATTCCACAGCTAAAACTATTATTCTTTGCATTCCTCTCAACTCTGATGATTATTACAATCTCATCAATGGCAATTTGTAAGTATAAAGGTTAAGAACTCCCCTCAAAAAGTGAAAGCAATGGGGAAAGGGAGAGGGAAAGAAGGGCTCTCAATAGCTGAGATGTCTTTTGTGGTGGTTGTTTAGCCGCCTCTTTTTAGCACTGACATTTCCAAGTTTCTTGTGAAAAGGAAATTTTAAGAATGTGCTGAAACCATCCTTTCGGAATCAATCGCCAGATAAGTTATGTTTCATTTGGCTTTTTTTTTTCTATTTAAATTATTGTGATGGTAACCTTGAGTGAACTGGAATACAGCTGCCTGAATGTTTAAAAACGGATGCTTCTGAAAATGTTCAAAACTGCATCGACGTTTACTTCGTGTTGTCAGAGCACGAGATTAGTGAAGCAAAGCAGGACTCAATCTTGCAGTAGTTGAGAACTTAAAGTAATTAAGTTCTTAAGGAAAAAACTCACCTGACAGCCTTAATCGGACCTAGCAGGAACAGGACAAACCAATTCCCATAGATGAGATAACTCCAAGCGAGAAACCAACTTCCTCGAGGACAAACCAACAAAACTTATGTCAACTGGTTGATCTGTACGTCTCAATATATACAAAAAAGAGCAAAGAAAAGGAAAACAACCTATAATTTCTACATAAAAATTAAACAACACTTGATTTTGCTAAGAAGCTACAACTTCTTAGTTGTTTCTGGTACTTAAATGATTCTAATTAGTTCGAAGTCTAATCAATGGCAAAGTCATCTCCTGGGACAGTAAGCGACCCCAGTGATATGACCTTGTATAGAAAGCGTTTTCAAAGACATTATTTCATTTAAAGCAACTCACCCAGTCACGCTGCTTTGAGTATCAAAGCCAAGACCCAGCCCACCTCCTCCCCTGACTTTTGGGGTTATCTTCACTCCCTGGGTCTACAGATGATTTAAATGTACTCGGTTTATCTGCTTTCTCTACCCTCCCTGCAGACTTAAGAGAATGTCAGAAAGATACAATTTCACAAGAATCTTGGCACTTAAACTATTTATTGTTGAGAGATGACGAATGAGACTTCAGGCAAAACCAAAACTTTCTCCACTATCCAAAAACAACGAAGAAGGCATCTCCTCCACCTGACCCCAATCTCACGACGCCCAGGTGGAAGGAACTTGCCGCGGGGCACCCACCTGGCCTCCTGCCCTCCTTCCCGCCGCGGGCCACGGCGGTGCAGGCTTGGGCGACCCGGGCGGGACTGGGGTCCCGGGGCGGGCTGCAGGGGCTGGCAACCCGCGCGCGGGGGCGACGGTGACAGCTGGCTGGGAAGGCGCGGGGCTGAGGGGCCGGGGCGAGGCGGGGCGCGAGGGCCGAAGGCGCCCTCGGGAAGGGCCGGGGGAGAGGAGAGGGCGAAAGGGCGGCGGGGCGGGGCGGGCGCAGGCGGAAGGGGCAGCGGGGCCGGCACAAGGGGGCCGGCGGCGCCGGGGACGGGGCTGGCCGGGGGGGAAGGGAGGGGAGAAGAGAAAGTCGGGCGTCCCGGCGCGGGCGCGGGTTTCGGGGTCCTCGGACCTTCTTCGCGCCCGTATGCCGACTTTAGGGGCGGGGCCGCCGGACCCCCTCCATGGCAGTCGAGGGAAGGGCGCGCCAGGCACCTGCCGCCTGCGCCCCGGTGGCCCGGGCGGGCTCGGCTCTCACCTCGCCGGTTCATGGGTCGGATCCGCACCGCCACTTTCACTTTGGAGTCCCCCATCCTGCCGCCGCCGAGGCGCTTGTTCGGCTTCCGTCTGCCGCGGCCACCAGCGACTCTTCTGGGCAGACCAGGCGGGAGGGGACCGAAGGCGGGGCCGGGGGCGGGGGCCCGGGCTGGGGGCGGGGCCGGCGCGAGCTCCCGGCGAGCACCGCTGCACGATGGGACTTGTAGTTCCCCAGCATCGTCGTGGGCGGGGCCGTCCCGGAGGCGGGGGCAAGAAAGCTCCGGCGAGAGTCTTTAGCTGGAACTAAAGATCAGCAATGAGGGCTTTCGTAAATTCCCGTGTCTCTCCGCACCACTCTTGCTCTCGCAGCCAGTATTGAGAAGTGGGCCATAGAGAGCTGTTACCGCTCCTGATAAACGGTTGAATAGATGGCGTCGGGGGCTACCTCTTCCTGCTCATTTCCTGCCAATCTTAGTGTTTGATCCCTGGTTTAAGTTATCTCTTCTGCCTGGATTGCCGTCTGGCCTTGTTTGCTGAGCTCATCCTTCAAGGTGAGTTGCAGATCACCTCTTCTGGGAGTCTCCGTAGGTCCACAGGTTAACATTGTCCTGTGGGTCTCCTTCCTTTGAGATGAGACCCTGGGCTCTGAAAACCATTTGAATTCAAATCCCACCTCACTGCTTCCCACTGTGTGACCAGGGGCAAGTTATTTGACCACTCTGGGTTTCTCTTTAATATGGAAAGTGGAGATGATGCTAGTACCTACTAAAATAGGTACATTTTAAAATAAGATTATCTTATATGTGTCACCTCGCCTGTACTAGAGACCCATAAACATTAATTGCATGAATGAATGAATGAGGTCACACTAAAATTCGCTTTTATCAGCCCTGGCAGACATTCTAACAGGTGGCCTATGGGCCAGAGCCAGCCTGCAAACATGTTCTGTTCTGCCCAACAGTGTTGGCCAACACATAAAAATCAGATTTGTGGCTGGGTGCAGAGACTCACACCTGGAATCCCAATATTTCAGGAGGCTGAGGCAGGAGGATCTCTTAAGGCCAGAAGTTTGAGACCGGCTTGGGTAACAGAGTATGAAATCAGATTTGTGCATGCAGTACTGGGCCTACATTACATATTGTGCAGCGTGGACTGGAACTAACTAGCAGCAGCTGCCTTTATCAGAGGCCAGTCTCTCCACTTCACCACGGCCTCCCTCCAAGTGGCTTTACCACACATGCACCTGGACCTTGTGGGTTTGTGACCCCTGCTTAGATGTGTTTAAATGATAGCAATGGAACTCAGAACCATTTTACAGATGAGTAAATACAGAAAGCTGGCAAGACTTGCCCTTTTACCGACCATCCTGTTACTTATCTTCAGTACCAGCAGTATTGTCAAAAAAGATAAAAATACCTTCTTTTTTTTTTTGAGATGTAGTCTAGCTCTCTCCCCCAGGCTGAGTGCAGTGGCACAATCTTGGCTCGTTGTAACCTCCACCTCCTGGTTTCAAGTGATTCTCATGCCTCAACCTCCCAAGTAGCTGGGATTACAGACATGCGCCACCACACCTGGCTAATTTTCATATTTTTAGTAAGACAGGGTTTTGCCATGTTGACCAGGCTGGTCTTGAACTCCCGACCTTAGGTGATCTGCCCACCACGGTCTCCCAAAGTTCCGGGATTATGAACATAAGCAACCATGTCCAACCTAAAAATAACTTTAAAAGGAAGGAAATTCTGACACATGCTGTGACCTGGATGATGGACCTTGAAAAAAATATGCTAGGTGAAATAAGCTAGACACAAAATAACAACTACTGCGTGGTTCTACATATATCTACACACAGTAGTCAAATTCGTAGAGATAGAAGGTAAACTGGAGGTTACTAAGGGCTGCAAGAAGGAGGAATGAGGTAGTATTGAATGGGTGCAGAGATTGAGCTTGGGAAGATTTCAGCTGTGGACAGGTTTTTTACAGACAGGGTCTGGCTCTGTTTGCCCAGGCTATATTGCAGTGGTGTGAGCATAGCTCGCTGCAGCCTCAGCCACCTGGGCTCACGTGATTTTCCTGCTTCAGCCTCCCAACTGGCTGCAATGACAGGTGCACACCACAACACCTGGCTAATTTTTATTCTTTGGTAGAGATGGAGTCTGACTAAGTTGCCCAGGCTGGTCTTGAACTTTTGCCCTCAAGTAATCCTCCTCAATTCAGCCTACCAAAGCACTAGGATTACAGATGTGGGCCCTTGCATCCTGCCAAGATGCTAAGTTTTTATTTTGTTGTTTCTTTGTTTGTTTGAGATGGAGTCTTGCTGTGTCGCACAGGCTGGAGTGCAGTGGCATGATCTTGGCTTGCTGCAGCCTCTGCCTCCTGGGTTCAAGTGATTCTCCTGCCTTAGCTTCCAGAGTAGCTGGGATTATAGCTGTGCGCCATCATGCCTAGCTATCTTTTATATTTTTAGTAGAGACGGGGGTTTCACCATGTTGGCCAGGCTGGTCTCAAACTCTTGACCTGAAGTGATCCTCCTGCCTTGGCCTCCCAAGTGCTGGGATTACAGGTGTGAGCCACCGTGCCTGGCTGATAGTAAGTTTCATGTTATATGTTTTTTAATCCAAATTTCAAAAAACATTAAAAATAGAAAATGCTACCCTAGAAGGCCCTCTTTTTTAAAAGGGGAATTTCTTTCCTAGAGGCCCTGCCTCTGCACTTCAGGAGGTCTCAGCTAGACCAGCAGTGGGTTTAGTGGAGCAGGTCCTTTGATTTTTACAGCCTAGTAAACAAGTAACATCAGGAGAACCAATTTAAGATTACAGATCTTAGTGTTTGACACTATGACAGCTGCTTAATTTTACCAAGTCCACTTTTTTCTTTTTTTTTGAGACAGGGTCTCATTCTGTGCCCAGGCTAGAGTGCAGTGGCACCATTTTAGCTCACTGCAGCCTCAACTTCCTTGGCTCAAGTGATCCTCCCACCTTAGCCTCCCAAGTAGCTGGGACTGCAAGCATGCACCACCATGCCTAGCTGATTTTTAAATTTTTTGGAGAAATGGTGTCTCACTATGTTACCCACGCTGGTCTTGAACTCCTAACCTCAAGTGATCCTCCAGCCTCGGCCTCCCAAAGTGCTGGGATTACAGGCGTAAGCCATTGTGCCAGGTAACCAAGTAAATTATTTGAAAAGGAAAGCACACAACAATTACTATCTACCATCCCTATCTTTAAAAAAAAAAAAAGAAAGTCATAATGGGTATAATTTTATATTGAAATTGTTTTGCCCTTCTGTCCTTTTGCTCTTATTTAGTGTTGACGTCACCTTTGCAATGGCCCCAGACTGCTTACCAGAGGCTGGTACTTTTGTCTTCAACACACATCCTAATTACCACCTCCCTACATTCAGGTTATAAAAAATAAGGGTTTGGAATGTCCCAAGGTTTCATACTTCACTTTATATCTCCTTTATAACCAGGTAAATTTTATTTTTAAATGGCATGTCCTGGTGGTAGCTTGAATCTGGCTCTTTAAACAGAGTCAAAGCAGGCAGAAAAAGAGAACATGATGCTGTTTCTATGGGAATATTGTATTTATACTTAAGTTGAAACTGAAAAGAGAGGAAAGCCCCTAAGGAGCTCAAGGAGGGGAAGAATCGAATAGGGAAGAAGTGAGGACTTTCTCAAAATCCTCAAAACCGTTTAAAATGTTCTGAAAATATTTGGAAAACAATGACGGTAGCCTCCCTAGGGACTGTGAGCTGTTTCCAGTTTTGACTTCTGTTCACACTAATCTGTCTCCTTCGACTTCTGCAGTAAAGATGATTCTTAAAAGAGAGCCCAAGACGAGAAATGCCCCTCTCTTCCCATGGAAAATGTTCCTCTGACAGGTGAGAGACAGAGGACCAAGATGCAAGTGACAGCCTGCAGCCCAGGAATTTCAAGGGCTTTGACATCGAATGAAACTGGAGAACTATCAACAGGCTTTGGGCTTCAGCACAGGCTCCAACAAGAGAGACTGTTTATCTCTAACACCTCATATAGTGGCTGGTACTTAGTAGGCACTTAATACATTGGAGAATGAAGATATTAACCACACGGCAACGTCATTGCTCTCAGATTAAATGGCTTGCCTCAAGCCACACAGCTGGTAGGTGTCAGAGCTGGAATGCAAACGCAAATTTGTTTGATTTCAAAAATCTCTGTCCTTTCCACAAAGGCCCTGCGTGTCCCCTTTCATATTTTTCAGGTGCACGTTATCTTTCCAGTGTCGTTAACTCCTAGTGAAAGCCTAGATCTCACTCAGAGCAATGACCCCTTTCTAGCTGTTATTTATCGAGTCCTTATAACATGCCAGGCATTGCACTTAGCACTCCACACGTATGATCTCATTTCATTCGTACAACAATCCCATGAGGTTGGCACTATTATTATGGCCTTTAACAGAGAGGAAACAGGCCAGGCATGGTGGCTCATGCCTGTAATCCCAGAACTTTGGGAAGCCAAGGCAGACAGATCACTTGGGGTCAGGAGGTCGATACCACCCTGGCCAACATGGTGAAACCGCGTCTCTACTAAAAATACAAAAATTAGCTGGGTGTGGCGGCACATGCCTGTAATCCCAGCTACCCGGGTGGCTGAGGCGGGAGAATCGCTTGAACCCGGGAGGTGGAGGTTGCAGTGAGCAAAGATCGCGCCATTGCACTCCAGCCTGGGAGACAGAGCAAGACTCTGTCACAAAAAGAATCAGAGAGGAAACGGACTTCTGAGGCCCGTGAACTTGTACCCTGGCCTGAGTAAGAAAGACCTGAATGCAAAGCCCTGGTCCCCTTGTCCAGGCAGTCAGACCGTCTCCACAACTCCCCCTCCTCTTCATGTAGTGTCTGGTGCTCTGCTGGGTCCACAGCCTTTACTGACACTGCCCAGCAGCCAGCCACCACAAGGCCACACCTGCATTTCATCATGATCTGTGGCTGCTCCACCTAGGAAATGAAAAGCAGTCACTCTTATCCATAACCTCAGCCTCATCCAACCTGGCTCACTCGCCTACTCCCAAGTATCCAGACATTGTTCTAAAGCCTCCGGTGCCTCAACTTACCCCCTTTGTCACACTGAGGCTCCTCTGGGGTGCATTTTATAGGTAGATGCAAAAGTAATTGTGGTTTTTGCCATTACTTTAGGGCAAAAACTTCAATTACCTTTGTAGCAACCTAACACATCTGCCATCTAAACCTCCCCCTTGACTGTGTAATCAACACCACTCACAGCCAGGGAACCCTGAGCCTAGGTGATCACCCTCCCTTCTCCGAGACTCTCGCTTTGGGCAGGGAGCTCAGTTGGAGGAGGTCACAGATCCATGCACATGGCACCCTGACGAGTTTGTGGTCTTTCAATCTAGTGGGGCCTCAGTAGCACTCCAAACCCTTTTTCCTGCTCAGCCCCTCCTGTCCCTCCAGGGGCTTCTACCATCACCACTATTCTCTTCAAGCCCAACCCAACGCAACCACCCCATCTGTCAGATCACCCTGCTCCTATATCCCTGCGAAAATTAGGGCGCAAGTCAGGCAGGTATGCAAGTACCTGTAGTCCCAGCTATTTGGGAGGCTTAGGCAGCAGGATCACTTGAACCGAGGAACTTGAGGCTGGACTGAGCTATGAGTGCACCTTCTGGGAATAGCCACTGCCTTCTAGTCTAGACAACATAGCAGGACCTCATCTCTCTCTTTCTTTTATTTTTAAGAGATGGGGTCTTGCTATGTTGCCCAGCCTGGTCTAGAACTCCTGGGCTTAAGTGATCTTCCCTCCTTGACCTCCCAAAGTGCTAGAATACTGGCATGAGCCACCACACCCAGCCAAGACCCCATCTCTTAAAAAAAAAAATAGGGCTCTAAGGTGAAAATTCCCTACACTTTCTATGCCCACAATTTTATCTGTGACTGCATCCAGCACCAACTCTCTCCTCAGTGGCCAAGGTAGATGTGTCGTCATCTCCAGGCTAAGGCCTCTCTTGCACACTCTTCACACCACCTCCATGCCAGTGTTGTTCTATTAGTCATTCTCCAATGCATTCAACCTTTCCTTCTCCATTAACCCCTTACCCTCAGCTGAGAACCTCCCATGGAAAAACAACAACAAACAGAAACACTTGAAGAAGCAAGGACAATTCCCCAAAGTCTTTCTACCTCCTCCGCAGCCAAGCCTCCCCACAACATAATAGTCTACACTAACCAGCTTCCCCTCCCCTCCTGTCATTAGTCAACCAGCTAATTCAATCGCGCTTTCACCTGCCCTCACCCCTGCAGTAAAACTGTCTTGGCAAAGCACACCACTGACCTTCCCTTTGCAAATCCAAGAGCATGCTTTTTGGTTCTCATTTGATATCTCTATAATAGTTGGTGTTACTGACTGTCCCCTTCTGGAAGCTTTTGATTCCATTGGCTTCTACAACATGGCTCTTTCCCCCTTGCTTTAATTAATGTATTACATTAGTTCACACACTTCCCTATCACAGGCTTGGTACTATTTTAGGTGCCTGGGATACAAAGTTTTTTGTTTGTTTGTTTCCAAGATGGAGTTTTGCTCCAACACCCAGGCTGGAGTGAAGTGACAAGATTTCAGCTCACTGCAACCTCTGCCTCCCAGGTTCAAGCGATTCTCCTGCCTCAGTCTCCCGAGTAGCTGGGATTACAGGTGCCTGCCACTGCGCCTGGCTAATTTTTGTATTTTTAGTAGAGATGGGGTTTCGCCATGTTGGCCAGGCTGGTCTCGAACTCCTGACCTCAGGTGATCCACCTGCCTTGGTCTCCCAAAGTGCTGGGATTACAGGTGTGAGCCACCACACCAAGCTGAGATACAAAGTTTTTTTAAAAGATACCTGGTCTTTAAGGACTAACAGGGTTGGTCAGATTTCTGGAAATTTGGTAACTTCCTCAGGTTGTTTTGCTGTGTTTTGCTGCTCTTTGCTACTCAGTATGGAGCAGGAACCCCTTTAAAGGAGAATACACTTGAAAGGAGGAGGCCCGGTAGCTCAGCCTGGGGTAGAACGTGGAAGGCAGAGCTAAGGACTTTCAGGAGTTCCTGGGGAAAGAGGAGCTAGAGACGAAGTGGGCAGGCTAGGTGTAGGGACTTACACCTGCAATCCCAGCACTTTGGGAGGTGGAGACAGGCAGACCACTTGAGGTCAGAGTTCAAGACCAGCCTGGTCAACATGATGAAACCCCATCTCTACTAAAAATACAAAAATTAGCCGGGCGTGGTGGCGGGCACCTGTAATCCCAGCTACTTAGGAAGTTGAAGCAGAAGAATTGCTTGAACTCGGGAGACAGAGGATGCAGAGAGCCAAAATCATGTCACTGCACTTCAATCTGGGCAACAGAGCAAGATTCTGCCTAAAAAAAAGAAAGAAAAGAAAAACAAGTGGGTAGCTAAGCAAAGAAAGAAGACAAAAGGGTTGAGGGGGTGAGGTGGCTCACGCCTGTAAGCCCAGCACTTTGGGAAGCTGAGACGGCAGATGGCTTGAGGACATGAGTTTGAGACTACCCTGAGCAATATAGCAAGATCCTGTCTTAAAAAAAAAAATTAGCCGGGGCTGGGTGCGGTGGCTCACGCCTGTAATCTTAGCACTTTGGGAGGCCAAGGCAGGTGGATCACCTGAGGTCAGGAGTTCAAGACGAGCCTGGCCAACATGGAGAAACCCCATCTCTACTAAAAACACAAAAATTAGCTGGGCGTGGTGGCAGGCACCTGTAGTCCCAGCTACTTGAGAGGCTGAGACAGGAGAATCACTTGAACTCCAGGGGCAGAGGTTGCAGTGAGCCGAGATCGTGCCACTGCACTACAGCCTGGGCAAAGGAGCCTAACTCTGTCTCAAAAATAAAAATAAACATAAAAAATAAAAAAAGCCAGGGTGGTGGCAAGTGCCTGTTATCCCAGCTACTTGGGAGGCTGAGTCAGGAGGATTGCTCCAGCACAGGAGTTCAAGACTGCAGTGAGCCATGATTGTGCCACCGGATACCAGCCTGGGCCACAGAGTGAGATGTCAACTCAAATAAAGAAAGAAGACAAAAGGCAAAAGAAAGAAATGCTAGGCTGCATCAAAGAGTACCCTCAGGGGCATACCATACAAAAAGTACAAGTGAGTTTATATACCTCAAAAACCACATCCCTCCTACCTACCTATCCTGAAACCATTGTCATTAGCCTTCAACACCTCTTGCTTTCAAAGCCTCGCACGGCCCCTCCCAAAAGATATCTCCCAGGCAGAAAGCATCCCTCCTAACTATGCACAGCCTTCCTTCACTTTGTGAGGATGGTTGGATTGCATTTCTCCTGAGAAGGTCACAACTCTTTGGGTTCAGGAGGCTGAATTGAATTGACTTGGATTTTAAGAGATTCAGATATTTAGAAGGATCTTCTTGGGTGTTGAAGGTTAAAGATGCCCCCTAAAATAGGCTAAGGGCCAGGCCCGGTGGCTCACGCCTGTAACCCCAGCACTTTGGGAGGCCAAGGTGAGCACCTTGCTTGAGCTCAGGAGTTCGAGACCAGTCTGGGCAAAATGGCAAAACCCTGTCTCTACTAAAAATACAAAAAATTGGCCTGGCACAGTGGCTCACACTTGTAATCACAGCACTTTGGGAGGCAGAGGACAGCAGATCACTTGAGGTCGAGAGTTCAAGACCAGTCTGACCAACAGGGAGAAACACCATCTCTACTAAAAATACAAAACTAGCCGGGCATGGTGGCGGATGTCTGTAATCCCAGCTACTCGTGAGGTTGAGGCAGGAAAATTTCTTGAACCTAGGAGGTGGAGGTTGCAGTGAGCCGAGATCGTGCCATTGTGCTTCAGCCTGGGCAATAAGAGCGAAACTCTGTCTCAAAAATAATACTAATACAAAAAATTAGTTGGGCCTGGTGGCGGGCACCTGTGGTCCCAGCAACTTGGGAGGCTGAGGCACAAGAATCTCTTGAACTCTGGAGGTGGAGGTTGCAGTGAGCCGAAAATGCACTTCAGCCTGGGCAACAAGAATGAAGCCCCATCTCAAAAAAACACAAAAAAAAAAAAACAAAAAAAACACACAAACAAATTAGCCCAGCGTGGTGGCATGCACCTGTAGTCCCGGCTACTTGGGAGGCTGAGGCACAATAATTACTTGGACCTTGGAGGTGGAGGTGGCAGTGAGCTGAGATTGTACCACTGCACTCCAGCCTGGTGACAGACTGAGATTCTGTCTCCAAAATAAAAATAAAATCGTCTAGGTAGAATGGACCCAGGCAAAGGCCACTTTCCCTGGGGTTTGGAATGAGCTAGGGTTTACAAGCCCAGAAGGCAAGGTGTACTTTATAAACTAAGTTATTTATGCATTGGTTTCCCTAGGGTTTACCCTTTGTGTTTAGTAAATGTTTCTTAAATTTATGTCTATTTGACCTATGCAAGGGGAAGCAAAGGGAAGGACATTAGTCCACAGGTGGGACAGAGGTTTGAAAAGGAGGAAGTCTAACCTCTGAGGCCAGTGTGGTGGGGGCAGTGGGAATTGGGGAGACACCACAGCAAGAGACAAATCAGAAGTAGAGATTTGGGCCAGGCATCAGGCTCACGCCTGTAATCCCAGCACTCTGGGAGGCCAAGGCGGGTGGATCACGTGACGTCAGGAGTTCGAGACCAGCCTGGCCAATATGGTAAAATCCCGTCTCTACTAAAAATACAAAAATCAGCCAGGTGTGCTGGCATGTGCCTGTAATCCCAGCTACTCGGGAGGCTGAGGCAGGAGAATCACCTGAACTGGGAGGTGGAGATTGCAGTGAGCCCAGATGGCATGAGATTCCATCTCAAAAAAAGGTATAGATTAGAGATCACTGAGTTCTGCCCCAGGAGAGCCCTCTTTTGCACTGATCATACAGCTTTGGGCTCCACTTCATTCTGGAAGATGACACTTCCCTCCATTTCCAGCCCCTATTTTCTCTTCTCTTCCCAACTGATGCAGTCCCTGTAGCCCGCGCTGTTGCTTTAGTGACTTGCACTCATGTCGCTCCCTTTTCTAGGATGCCCTTTGCCGGTTGAAATCTAACCATTCAAACCCCATTCTCTCCGTAAAGTCATGCTTCACTCATCCTGCACACATTCATGTTTTCCTCCTGGAAACTTTTCTAGCACTGTGCCATATTAGCATTCGGTCATAAGCTGCCTTCAATCACGTATGTAGGTCTTGTCTTCTCCAATTAGACTGAGGACTTCTCAGTAGCAGAAATAATGTCTTCCCTTTTTTGGTATCAAAGTGAAGAGTACACAGCCGACTTCATACATACTCGGTGGCTGAATGGTGACTTCCAGATAAAAGAAGGAGTAGAGGTGAGAGAGCCTAGAGCCAAGGAAGGACTTTAATTATTTTGATGGATATTCTAGGTTGACAAGAAATTAGAGGAACTACATAAGCACGGGTAGTAGGAGAAAAGATCTTTGGGCTCTTCATTGAAAAAATTTAAGTCCCTCCTAATCTTCTAATCTCCAAAGAGCTAGAACTCTACTTCCGTCAGAAACTTAAAAACCGTCTCCAAACACACAGATTTCACACTGAACTCCCCCAAAGTGTTCACTGTCTGGATAAACATCAATTTACAACCCCCATCCCCACTTTGCTGAAAAACGTCTCTAAAGAACGACATGAATAATGAATTTCTGATGGGCCTAGCTCATCTCCATAAATCATTCAGGGACAGAGGTCAGGAGAGAGTATTCTTCTGGTATTATTTAAGGCAGATTGTACAGTTCAGGCCCCATTAGTAACCACAAAAGGACATCCATAAAATATTCATAGGCTGTGACAGAAACGCATTGACTGGCTGGGGGACCCACCTCCGGAGAGATTAGATTAGTCAGAAGAACCTGCACACTCAACACACTCCCATAAACTCAGAGGTTCCCATAGCTCATCAACAAATCTGATCTAGAATTTACAAGGATTTACTGAAACCACCTGAGAAAGGGTGCGATAAGCTAGACGTAAAGAAACTATTTTGCCCAGGGCCCGTAGCCTAAGGAGAAGCAACGCACTTTTTTACCCCAAGAACAATTTGGAGAAGGAGCAAATCTCTCCTCTGAGAAATATTGAATAAATTAGAGTGGGAAAAAAAGAAATCTGGCAGAGGTATGCCTGGGGAGGAATCCAGGCCTACTTCTGCATGCAAAGACAGTCTCCTCCCTGTATTCATTATTGATATTTTAAAAAATCAAATATAATTCAATTTCACCAATATTTGATTGCATATGTAATCAATGCAAGGTACTTGCCCAACCAGGAATTAAAGTGAATATGACATACTTGACAATTTGAGAAAGTGAGAATTTGTTTGAAGGTAATTATGGTGTGAAAATGGAATCAAATGTCCGTAGAATTCCTACTTTGTTACCGGACAGGTAAATAAGAGCTTGTTTTCCCAAGCATGTCACATGTTGCACCGGCAGGTGGATGGAGGAGGGGAGGAAGAAGGACCAGTTGCCCGATTCAGATCTAGAAGGTGTCACTTAGGCAGGAAACATGAGGATGGGTGGAAAATCCTGCTTCTAGAGGGAAAAGAAGGGCAGAGAAAATGGCACAGGCTCTGAGGGATGTCACCTGTGGTTTTAATCTTCTGGCCGCTGGGCATGAAGCAGTTAAAGAGAAACCCGACAGCTGCAGCCAGGAGCTCCATAATAGCCACGCAGAGGGAGCACATAGGGTTCATTTTTCTATGCCACGAAGGGAGACTTGTTTCAGCTGGGACCCAATCTGGATGCTGTTCTGCCCACCAGGAAGCCAGGAGCTATAAAACCCTCTCAGTGCAGTAGCATGCATGACTCAGAGGCAGCTGAGCAGGATCCAGAGCAGAGGGACAGCTGCTGCGGGTTCACCCTTTTCCATCTTCTACGGGAGGAAAGCAAAACCTACCTAGAAACAGAGGATGATTTAGCCATCGTTTACTAATATAAATTCCAGACAAATGAAAGTCTTTTGTATAAAAACTTGAAAAACTAGAGAAAAGTGAATATTTAGCTGATCTTGAGCAAAGGGAGAAGGCATCAATAATAGTAACAGTACCAAGACATTTGCTCAAAGTCGATTTAGGTAGAGCTGGGACTCAAACCTAGAACTCTATAGCCTCATTCTTTTTTTGTTTTTTTTTTTTTGAGACAGAGTTTTGCTCTTGTTGCCCAGGCTGGAGTGCAATGGCACAATCTCAGGTCACTGCAACTTTCGCCTCCCGGGTTCAAGCGATTCTCCTGCCTCAGCTTCCCGTGTAGCTGTGATTGCAGGTGCTCACGCCCAGCTGTTTTGTATTTTTCTGGTAGAGATGGGGTTTTACCACGTTGGCCAGCCTGATCTGAAATTCCTGACCTCAGGTGATCCACCCACCTTAGCCTCCCAAAGTGCTGGAATTACAGGTGTGAGCCACCGGCCCGGCCCAGAGCCCGATTCTTTATTAAAATATATATGTGTATATATATATATATATACACACACACACATTCTTTTATTTTTGAGAGACAAGGTCTATGTCGCCCAGAGCTTAAGTGATCCTCGCACCTCAGCCTCCCACAGTGTTGGGATTATGGATGGAAGCCACCGCGCCTGGCCCAGAGCTCACTCTTAACCTTGCATGAAACTCTCTCCTTAAGGAAAAACTAAACACAGGTAACTCAGAAGACAAAGACTTCTGTAGTACGTTCAAATAACCCACCATAAAGAGCAAGCAACAAACCGGGATGTTTTTGCAATATATGATAGGCATGGGGTATAGTCCTAAAGAAGTCTTAATAAATCAAAAAGAAAAAGACAAAAAGAGGTCAGTAGAAATGTTGGCAAAAGTTAAAAATAGGCTGCTCCAAGCCGGGTGCGGTGGCTCACACCTGTAATCCTAGCACTTTGGGAGGCTGAGGTGGGTGGATCACCTGAGGTCAGGAGTTCAAGACCAGCCTGGCCATCATGGTGATACCCCATCTTAAAAAAAATAAATAAATAAATAAAAATAGGCTGCTCCAGGCCAGGCGTGGTGGTTCACGCCTGTAATCCCAGCACTTTGGGAGGCCGAGGCGGGCTGATCATGAGGTCAGGAGTTCGAGACCAGCCTGGCCAACATGGTGAAACCTGTCTCTGTTAAAAATACAAAAATTAGCTGGGTGTGGTGGTGAACAACTGTAATCCCAGCTGCTCAGGAGGCTGAGGCAGGAGAATTGCCTGAACCTGGGAGGCGGAGGTTGCAGTGAGCCGAGATCGTGCCACTGCACTCCAGCCTGGGTGACAGAGTGAAACTTTGTCTAAAAAAAAAAAAAAAAAAAAAGACTGCACCAAATTTGGTGACCAATGAACACATGAAAAATGTTCAGTCTCCCTAGGAATCAAATAAATGTACATTTTTTCCAAAAGTTATTTATCAAATCGTTATTTAACATACCTTTTCTTGTCTAACAGTTTGGCAAACTTTGTTCTTTTTAGAGATGGCGTTGGGAAGTGGGTGGTCTTGCTATGTTGTTCAGGCTCATCTTGAACACCTGGGCTCAAGGGATCCACCCACCTCAGCCTCTCAAAGTGCTGGGATTACAGGAATGAGTCACCACCGGGCCAGCAAACTTTTAACAAAAAGCTAATGCCTAGTTTTTGCTGTATGGTGACCAACTTTTTAGACAGTCAGCTGGGACATAATCATACCAGACCCCCCCACCAAAAAAAAAATATGTGTGTGTGTGTGTGTATAAAAAATATATTTACACATATATGTGTTTTTACTTTAACATAAAATATGAAAAATAGGTATTTATTTAAAATTATAAATTATTCTGTGTTACTTCTCTTCCATAAATGCTATTACTTAGACAAAGCCACATAAGACTAGTTAATGGGGGCAATTAGTAGTAATTAATAATAGAATTAATTAAAAATAATGTACCAGAAAATATGTCAATATTTTATAATGTTTCTTTGGATTCTCTGATAAAACAATTTTTTTTTTTTTGAGACAGAGCCTCACTCTGTCCCTCAGGCTGGAGTACACTGGTATGATCTCTGTTCACTGCAACCTCTGCCTCCTGGGTTCAAGCTGTTTTCCTGCCTTAGCCTCCTGAGTAGTTGGGATTACAGCTGCCCACCACCATGCCCGGCTAATTTTTGATTTTTAGTAAAGATGGGGTTTCACCATATTAGCCAGGCTGGTCGTGAACTCTTGACCTCAAGTAATCCACCTGCCTCAGCCTCCCAAAGTGCTGGGAATACAGGCAAGAGCCACTGTTCCTGGCCCGATACAACAATTTTTTAACTCTTTATTTGATATTTAAATTGTGTAGGCCATATTATTGTATATTCTTTTTTTTTCTTTTTTTTCCTTGAGACAAGATCTCTCTCTGCACCCAGGCTGAAGTGCAGTGGCACAGACATGGTTCAACCTACTTGGCTCAAGTGATCCTCCCAGCTCAGCCTCCCAAGTAGCTGGGACTACAGGCATGTGCCACTTTGCCCAGCTAATTTTGTATTTTTTATAGAAACAGGGTTTTGCTATGTTGCCCAGGCTCCTCTTGAACTCCTAGGCTCAATCAATCTGCCTGCCTCAGCCTCCTAAAGTGCTGGGAATGCAGACATGAGCGACTGCACCCAGCGTCACATATTCTTCAAACTCACAAATGTAATACTCTTCAAAAGGAGAGCATGAATATGATAGGACTAGTTAAACAAATATCAAGCCATATTTAATAAAAAATAACAATGACAGCTGGGTGTGGCGGCTCATGCCTGTAATTCCCACACTTTGGGAGGCTGAGGCTGGTGAATCACTCAAGGTCAGGAGTTCGAGACCAGCCTGGCCAACATGGTCAAACCCTGTCTCTACTAAAAATTCAAAAATTAGTCAGGTGTGCTGGTGCACACCTGTAATTCCAGCTACTTAGGAGGCTGAGACAGGAGAATCACTTGAACCTGGGAGGCAGAGGTTGCAGCGAGCAGAGATCGTGGCACTGCACTCCAGCCTGGGTGACAGACTCTGTCTCAAAATACCAACAACAAAAACAATGACATATTTCTTTCTGTCCCATAATATAGGATATTTTTAGTCTTTGTTTCCTTTTCCAGTAATATTTCTCTGAAATGCCAACAGCCTTTAGGATATCCTCCTTTTTTTATTTCTGCAGTGGTGAACTGAATGAATATGGTGAAATGTAAAATTCAGTCTGATTTGCAGGTCTGCCCTTATTGAGCCTATGGTATACTCATTTCTGGTGTTAGTTTCATGGCAAGACATCAAGCTGAGTATCATCTCAACAAAAGTATGTAACCATGGAATTCTTAGGATTTTACTTACTAGTAATGGCAGGTTTTTAGACTAGGGAGAAATAGTTTCCAACACTCCAAAAAATGTCCATTTGCTTTGTATCTACAGCCTTGTTTTGTAAACCAGCTATTTTCAATGAGGCCTCTGCATCTATACATCCACCATATAGATGATCCCCACCTAAGATGTCCATCATTTGTAAACATTCCAAAGGACACTGGATGCCATCATAAGTTAAATCTCTCTCGGGAAAAATAGGTTTAAAGCACAGATGTAATCTGATGTTAGGACATCAAAACTGGATTCCAAATAAGTTGTAGTTTTAGTAAAGAAACAAGAATTGTGTGCCGCGCCGCCATCGCTCTCCAACACCAGCGCCGCCTCTCGCTCGCTGAGCTCCAGCAGAAGGAGAAGGGGGGTAAGTAAGGAGGTCTCTATACCATGGCTCGTACAAAGCAGACTGCCTGCAAATTTACCGGTGGTAAAGCACCCAGGAAGCAACTGGCTACAAAAGCCGCTTGCAAGAGTGCGCCCTCTACTGGAGGGGTGAAGAAACCTCATCATTACAGGCCTGGTACTGTGGCACTCCGTGAAATTAGACGTTGTCAGCAGTTCACCGAACTTCTGGTTTGCAAACTTCCCTTCCAGCGTCTGGTGCGAGAAATTGCTCAGGACTTTCAAACAGATCTGCGCTTCCAGAGCGCGGCTATCGGTGTTTTGCAGGAGGCAAGTGAGGCCTATCTGGTTGGCCTCTTTGAAGACACCAACCTTTGTGCTATCCATGCCAAACGTGTAACAATTATGCCAAAAGACATCCAGCTAGCACGCCGCATACATGGAGAGCGTGCTTAAGAATCCACTATGATGGGCAACATTTCATTCTCAAAAAAAAAAAAAATTCTCTTCTTCCTGTTATTGGTACTTCTGAACGTTAGATATTTTTTTTTCCCATGGGGTCAAAAGGTACGTAAGTATATGATTGCGAGTGGAAAAATAGGGGACAGAAATCAGGTATTGACAGTTTTTCCATTTTCATTTGTGTGTGAATTTTTAATATAAACGCGGAGACGTAAAGCATTAATGCAATTTAAAATGTTTCAATGAACAAGTTTCAGCGGTTCAACTTTATAATAATTATAAATAAACCTGTTAAATTTTTCTGGAAAATGCCAGCATTTGGATTTTTTTAAAACAAGTAAATTTCTTATTGATGGCAATAAAAAAAAAAAAAAAAAAAGAATGCTCATGCTTCATGGGATGAGCTCAAAATATCAACATGAACAGGAGTTTAGAAGATCTGGACTCCAACCCTCATGCATGACTTCAAGAGGTTCAACCCATCAGTGGAGAAAGTAGCTGCAGATGGGATGGCAACAGCGGGAGAACTAGAATTCAAGTGGAACTTGTAGATGTGACTGAATTGCCGCAATCTCATGGGCAAATTTGGACAAATGAGGAGCTGTTTCTCATGGATGAGCTTGAGATGGAATCTACTTCTGGTAAAGACACTGAGAACATTGTTGAAATAACAACAAAGGATTTAGAATATTAATGTTACATAAACTTAGTTGATAAAGCAACAGTAGATTTTCAGAGGAGTGACTCCAATTTAGAAATAAGTTCTATAGTGGGTAAAACGCTATCAAACAGCATTGCATACTACAGAGAAATCTTTTGTGAAAGAATGATCAATGAGGCAAACTTCATTGTCTTAACTGCCACAGCCACACCAACCTTCAGCAGCCACCCATCGAGAGTATTTCTACCATTGAGGAAAAACCCTTGACCAGCAAAGAAGATTCACATTCGCTGAAGGTTCAGATGATCATTAGCATTTTTTGCCACTGAAGTAGCTTTAAATTAAGGTATGTACACTGTTTTCAGCTACAACACTACTGCACACTTAATGGACTACAGTATAGCGTAAACATAACTTTTATATGCACTGGGAGACCAAACAATCTCAGTGACTTGCTTTATAATGGTGATGACTGCATGGCTGAGCATGCTTTGATTTTCTATGATAAACAGGCCCCTGCCTGTTTTCTGTCCTATCACTGTGCTGCTAGCTACACTTCATTTCAACTAAAAGATACTGACTGGAAACTGGTAAATAAGGAGCCGAGAGTAGCATGACCAAACTGTTTTGGAAAGACTGCTATGGTACACCTGTACAAGTTGGATTGGAAGAGCAAGAAGCTGGAGTCTTGTGAGGCTATCAGGCAGTTAGCTGTTCATCTACTGCCTGATAGATCTACTGCCTCAAGGCCTCCTTGAGATGACTTTTGAAGGGAGGGTAGATGAACACAGCTAACTGCCTGATAGCCTCCTAAGACTCCAGCTTCTTGCTCTTTCAACCCAACTGGTACAGGAATACCACAGCAGTCTTTCCAACATGCTACTTTGGTCAGGCTATTCTCTGCTCCTTATTTGCCAGTTTCCAATTTCTTTTAGGTGAAATGAAGTATGGCTAGCAGCACAGCGATAGAAAACAGGAAGGGTGTTCATCAACCCTGCTGCTCTTGCCAGAAGGTAAGGAGAAAAAGCAGTCCTTAGCACTTGCAGCACATCAGCGTGCACAGCGCATCAGCGTGCACAGCACATCAGCACTCGCAGCTGGCCAGTATAACTCATGCTGTCCCCTACTGTGTGTGACCTTTGTGCAGTCCAGCCCTGCCAAATCCCACCCCCAACATGCCCATACCAATTGCAAACAACCCTTCAGTCCTGTCCTGTCTTCATTTAGGGTTATTTGAAACCACTAACATGCTAGAGTCTGATTTTCAATACATAATTAGTAACTCTAACCTGAAACTCCTGAAAAGTCCCACTTATTGTATAAAATGCCTTCTATGCAGGCATTTCAATTGGGATTTTAAAAAATCAAATCGTGAACCACTTCCACTTCCAGAAACAAATCAACAGCAATTCTCTCCGTTCTCATTTAAAGCTATCTGGTAGAGGAGAGGTGGCTCTGGTGATAGCTTAATGATCAGACCAGTAGACGTCTGAAGTGTAGCTTGGGCCTTTTAGACTCACGATGCCATGCAAGATACGCTCTAACCCATTGAGTCCTCTAGCATAGAACAGTGCACTTCACCAAAGAGCCAAACAATCCTGAGGTGCTATACCCTAGCTGCAATTGGCCATTGCTCTTTTTACATGCCCAGCCCATCTCTT
The DNA here is from genome assembly GCA_963573385.1 of Cacajao melanocephalus. NCBI lineage: Eukaryota > Metazoa > Chordata > Mammalia > Primates > Pitheciidae > Cacajao > Cacajao melanocephalus. The sequence goes on from CAUYLG010019556.1 coordinate 57,842, forward strand.
CCAACTGTCTGGGGCCATCTAATTTTTCATTCGTACATTATGACTGAAGTCCACACTTAGTAATATAAAAATACATTTCTAAGCCACAGCCAGTACCACCATCATGATGACCCTTGATCAAAATTTACACCCTACTTTAGGACTAGCAGGTATGTAAGACAGGTAACCAGTCTTCACTGCAGGAAAAAAGTAATAAAATCAATAGTTTATGCACATGCTTACCAGTGTGTCAAGGATGATCATATGTGTACAACACCCTCCAGTTCCATTTCTAGTAATGGTACCAATGTTCAGAGACAAATAGCCTCAAAATACTGGTCTTGCTTGACTCCTTTCCTTTTCTTCTCTATCCAACTCAGGAAGTCTTACTAAATTTTCCTTTTGCCAGGCTTCCATGAAACCATGGTTAAGATGACAGATCACTTAGGTAAGCTAACCACAGGTTAGCTCTGTGACCTTAGCTAAGTTGTTAGTTTTCTCATCTGTGAAAGGAGATATAATACTCTACTCATAAAGTCGTTGTGAGGATTAAATGAGTTACAACATGTGAGTTATTATAAGGATGAAATGAGTTACACATGCCTGCACGTGTTCAACACTCAGTAATATTATTACTACCTCCCAGATTTCATTAGTTTTCATTAAGCTCTCCTTCACCTTTGTTCCCCACTAAAGTAACATTAGCAATTAAAAGTTCACCTAATAGTATGTTTATTTGTGCCTGTTCCTTCCATTAGAGTGTACACTTCTAGAAGGCAGAGATTTAACATCTTTATTTTACTTTACCTTTCACAGAACTTCATGTAAATCAGTAATGTTTATCAAATACATTGTCCTTAATGACCACTTGTGCCTCAAGATCAACAACAACCATATATGGGGATTCCTATGGTAACAGCGAGACTCTGTGACCTGACTTCCTCGACACCCACTGCTGAAGAACCACAGGCCTTCCCAGATTTGCTGTGCTGCTGGCCTCTCTTCTGAACACAGAAATTTCACTTCAGAATATTTCTGCACCACACTTGTCCCCTATCGTGCACACCTCTAACACATCCTGCTCATGGATGTTTCACTGAATGTTCTAATATTATGCCTTCACTGTCACACCAGAGTGGCCAGAATAAAAAAAGACATGCAAGTATTCTGTAAGCCAAAAATTTCACTAGAAATCTGAAGTAAACACTTCAAATAGAGATGGCTCCTTAGTAACAAATAGACAGTGACAATGTTTACATATGCTCACTAAACTTTATGCTGAGCAAGACCCTGTGTACAATATATCTTCTCTTGGCACTACACAGCTGTGCAAGCAAGGAAGATTAGACATATGTAGAAATACAGGTATGTCTGTATAAACACAAACACATCCTAAAATGTGCCAGAAAAACTCAAAGTTTTCAGATTTTTTTTTTTTTTTTTGAGACAGAGTCTCGCTGTGTCGCAGACTGAAGTACAGTGGTGTGATTACAGCTCACTGCAGCCTTGACTTCCCAGGCTCAAGCAATCATCCCACCTCAGCCTCCTAAGTAGCTGGACTACAGGCACGTGCCACCGTGCCTGGCTAATCGTTTCATATTTTTGGTAGAGAGAGCATTTGCCATGTCACCCAGGCTAGCCTGAACTTCTGGGCTCAAGGAATCTGTCTGTCTCGGCAGCCCAAAATACTGAGATTATGGGTGTGAGCCGCTGCGCCCAGCCTTTTTCCAGGTTTTAATGACCACTTTGAAACAGGACCTTTGAAATTATCGGTTAACCTATGCTGATGATATACTCACTTGTAGCTTCCCATTCTGATTTACTTAAGGTTCCCTAAAATTACAAAAAAGAAAAAGAAAATTTTAGAATAAATATGGAAGTAAACATATGCTTATTTCTAATTAATGGGCAGAGACGGCCAAAAGACCCTAACTTCACTGTAAATACACATTCAATTCACTGCTAATCATATTGTGATCTGAGCATAAAAATCAGTGAGATTAACTTTGAAAGCCATCTTCTCACACTTTAATCCTCTTGCCATATTCTCTAACCTGCGAATTCTCAACCAAAGGGTGAATGTGTGTGAAGAGGGCACAGTGTGTGTGTGTAACTGGAAAGTGCATCTATCTTACATTCTTAATTTGGAAAATGAAAACATCAAAGAGCACTGGTGGAAAAAATACAATTTTTGTGTTTTTTTCAAAGGAATAACAAAATACATACCACACAAAGGGAATAAATTATATTTATGTAGCTATCAAAATATCAAAAATGTGTTGCTTTGCACACACCATTAACTATAATAGCAAGATCTACTGGCAGTTCTAGTGACATAATTTTCCAGATGTGAGAAATGAAAACAATATTCTAAGATATTAGCAAAAATGTGCTATGAAAATATCTGTAATTTCTACTGATGACAAAGTCATAGCAGCAGCTAATACCACTGTTGTACTGTCGTATTCATCATTTCTGAAATGTAAACTTTTACACAGAAGTGAAGAGATGTAATATTTTCCCATTTAAATTCCTGGACCCTGAATTCTATGTATGAAACGCTGTGATTCATTGGTGCCTACATTAGCAGGTAACTTGCACACCAAGCCTGCAAGTTTTTCTCTATCCTCACTGCCTCAGATATAGCACTCCATTCTCAGTTCACTGAAGTGTTATTCCATATTCTGTGGTTATAAGAAGTCAACATAACTTAGGGGAAAGAACTGATTTGTAAGTCAGTGAGCCCAAGTATTGTAAATAAGTGAAATAATTTCCTATGTCTTCACATAACGCATGTTTTTTCATTCACTATAAAATACTTCCAAAAATGAAAACTTACCAAAGGTAACCTTACTTGACTGTTCTTCATGTACTTTGCTGCATGTTCATAGTCATCCACCTTCTCAGAGACAAGTTTGGAATTCTCATTTGCAGGATACGGCTGTGGAAACCGATGAAAAGTCCTAGTTACTATAATACACTGAAATTTGCAATTCAGAAATGAACACACTAAATCACTGAAATACCATAATTAGGAGGATAATCCATAAGTACTATTTTAGGAATGTGAACTACACATACTTTTGAAATATGAAAAATAAATAAAGGAGGAATCCTCTCTTAAACCAGCAACTTTTTTGCGACAGAGTCTTGCTCTGTCTCCCAGGCTGTACTGCAGTGGCAGGATCTCTGCTCATTGCAACCCTGGCCTCCTGAGCTCAAGTGATCCCCCCACCTCAGACTCCTGTGTAGCTGTGACTATAGGCAAAAGTCACCGTGCTGGCTAAGTAAAAAAATTTTTTTTTGTAGAGACAAGGTCTCAGTATGTTGCCCATGCTGGTCTTAAACTCCTGGGCTCAAAGAATCCTCACACTTCAGCCTCCCAAAGTGCTGAGATCATAGGTGTAAACCACCACATACAGTCTTATGGTCAACTTTTATCACAATCTTAGGATATTCATAGCTGGAATAAGCTACATAATTTAGTCACCACCAGGAACCATTTAACAGCAAACACTTGCACCTTCTCTACTGCTAGCCAAAGGCTGTGTATGTCACAAATACAGAGCTTAAAGATGTCATAAAAAGAGCTAAATATTAAAATAATAGTGATTTAATAGCCATGAAAAGCATAAATGGCAATTACAAATAATACAAATTAAAGTCAAGTCAACATAGAACCCTGTTTAATAATCCAGCCTCCAAAATATAGACATTTCCCATATTTACATAAGACTCTGGAGAAGGGTCAGAAAAACACGCTGTTTTTAAGGGTATGCTGGCCAAATGTTTATTCAAATTACTTCAAGTGCTATTTTTGATCCATTTTAAGCGATATCCCTTTATAGTATTTGCATTATGCCTTTTAATACATGTAAATCAGGCCTGGCTCAGTGGCTCATGCCTGTAATCCCAGCACTTTGGGAGGCCGAGGCAGGCAGATCACTTGAGCTCAGGGGTTTGAGACTAACTTGCGCAACAATGTCAACATCTTGTCTCTACAAAAAAAAACACAAAAAGTAGCCAGGCATGGTGGTGCGCACCTGTAGTCCCAGCTACTCAGAAGGCTGAAGTGAAAGGATCACTTGAGCCAGCGTCGGGAGAAGTTGGGGGGACTCAGTGGGGAGGACATGCAATGAGCCAAGATGGTGCCAGTGCACTCCAGCTTGGGTGACAGAGACTCTGTCTCCCCTACTACCCCCTCAAAATAAAAACCACATAAATGTAAATCAAAATACAATAAATTACATAAAATAGTTAATAGAACCATCTCCTCTACGAAGTTTATATTTTTAAATAATATAATTCATTTATAATTCTTTGTCTTACTGCAACAAACCAGCTAAAAAGGAAACACTTTAAACTTACAACTCGCTAATAAACTTTTAAGAAAATGATCTATGAATATCTGCTTTACAGTATCTTTGTCTCTTTTCTTTATAAACATCCTGCAGCAAGTTCAGGCATTAGAAATCAACCTATTTATGTGCTATTTTAAAAGTGTTCAGCTATTTGGGACTGCCATATCATTAGCACAAGCCACTTTACTTTGTATCACATCCCAACACAGGGATGTGATAAAGAACACAGACTATCAATCAGATTTTTTTAACTTTAATTCCACATGCTGTAGTTTTGCCATATCACAAAGCTTCAGAACTTCATTTTTGAATGCCTGCCAAACGATTTTGTTGTAAACTTATTCTTCAACTTATCCTCCATGTGATTATCTGCTTATCACTGGATACCATTTCTCTCCTCTTACTGATCATTTTGAAAGATGATTACAAAGCTGCAAAACATCACTGTTTTTCAAAACTCATTTTTTGAGACGGAGTTTCAGTTTTGTCGCTCAGGCTGGAATGCAGTGGCACAATTTCCAATCCCTGCAACCTCTACTGCCTGGGTTCAGGCGATTCTCCTGCCTCGCTCGCCCTCCTGAGTAGCTGGGATTACAGGCATGCACCACCACACTCAGCTAATTTTGTATTTTTAGTAGAGATGGGGTTTCACCATGTTGGCCACTCTTGACCTCAGGTGATCTGCTCGCCTCGGCCTCCCAAAGTGCTGAGATTACAGGCGTAAACCCCCATGCCTGGCCCAAAACATCTTAAAACGTATATATCTTGGTGTGTTCTCTAAAAGGAGTTACTTTTCCAGAACTGTCCCTAGCATGTTTGTTGGTGAAAAAAAGAACACAGGCATCAGGACCTACAGTTCCATGGCCTACATATTTTCATTCTTTCTTCTCTCTGTTCCAATACTCCAGGAAAGCAGAAAAGTTTTATTGGTTCTAGTGCTGAACCCAGATGAAAGCTGAATGCTTCAGGAAAAGACTTTTTATGGCAAATATTAAGAAACAGATCCATTTAAACCTCTGACCTGGTCGAAAGCAGTGGCATCCGACTGTTCTTTCCACCTTTGGTCTGGTTTCAACGTCCCTCCAAAACACCCTCCATTATGCCACCCAACTAGTGTCCTAACTCTTATTTGGTCATGTCCTTTCCTGCTCCAAGTCCTTCACAGGCCCACCAGAGTGACTTGGTCAAGAAGTAGGAAAACCAAATAAATTTTCAAATTGCATGTTATTACTGCTACTGTCCCCAGACAGCCATGCTAACAGGTCATATCCTCAAGGGCAGTACTGGGACAGAAGAAAGACTGTTGAAAAAATGTGAAAGCCATTAGTACTACTTCGTCGAACATCCCCTGTGCTCTTAGGTTTCTCTGCCTGTCCTCTTTCAGTCTCTTCCAGTCTTCTTTCTTCTCAAAAGGCCCTTTATATACTCACTGCACTTAGAATGCTTCTGTGATACTAAAATTTCCACCACGGACTGCATTATTCACTGGAATAACATGTCATAAAATTCTTGTTATCCCATACCCTACTACCTAAGTACATTTTGACATAAATTGACACAAGTGAATTCACTACCTGTATGCTAAGAGAAAGGCTAAATAATTGATCATTGTCATACAAAACACCATTAAATAAAGGCAATATGCTAAGGTAATGCATGCGTGTGTGGGGTTGGGGGGGAAGTTACCCACACATGGTTTTGCTAGTTTTCTCCTCTTCCTCAAGACAAACAAAACAAGCCTCCCTTCCTAAGATAAAACCAATAAAAACATTCTTAGATCTAAAGTATAGAAAATACAACTAATAAAGAATATAACATTTTATTGATTATGTCTCTTGAAAGACAATTTAGAATTTACAGAAAGCCTTCCCACTCAACACGTGGGAGTGGCTGGGAGCAGGTACAACTTCAACAGGAGACTTTTGTTTGAATATCATCTACAAAAAATGAAGAAACTCTAAAGGTCAGTAGCTATATTGCCTTGAGCAAGTCATTTATCCTCTGAGCCTCAGGCTGCCCACTTAAATGTGAAAAGTGGCCAGGTTCAGTGGCTCATACCTGTAATCCCAGTACTTTGGGAGGCCAAGGCGGGAGGATCGCTTGATGAGGCCAGCAGTTTGAGACCAGCCTGGGCAACATGGCGAAACCCCACCAGTACAAAAATTTTAAAAATGAGCAAGGTGTGGTGATACACGCCTGTAGTCATAGGTACTCAGGAGGCTGAGGTGGGAGAATCACTGGAGTCCAGAAGGTGAAGGCCTCAGAGAGCTCTGACTGCATCACTGCACTCCAGCCTGGGCAAAAGAGCGAGACCTTCTCATTAAAAAAAAAAAAAAAAAAAATAGGAAAGAAAAAAAGTGAAAAGTTACCATTCTGCCTACTTCATGGAAGTAATTATAAGGTTAAGTGCTTAAAGTACTTCAACTGAATAAACTCTCTAAAGAAGTTTAATATCCATTTGATGAATATGATTCTACTGATCAATAAAAAAAATGTTCACTGAATATTTTAGGTCTGTCCAACCAGATATTGTCTGATAAGGAGAAAAAGGAAAAACAATCAATGGCTGTGTGCTTGAAGTTTATATAGATACTTTCACTGCTGCATTAGGACAGGAAAGGTCTCAGCAACAATACAGTCTAAAAGACTGGAACCCTGCTAAAGAATTACTGTACAACGAAATTATGCATGGTACAAGCTTGTGTGGACACTGGCCAGGAAGGTTCTAAATTACTCTCGTAACCAAAAGACACTGTTGCAAAGAACTGGTTCTCAACTTGGGGCAATTTTGCCCACCAGAGGACATTTGGCAATGTCTGGAGACAGTTTTTTGGTTACCATAACTGAGGACAAGGGTGTTACTAGAAGGCATCTAGTGGGTAGAAGCCAGGAATGCTACTGAATCGCCGACAATGCACAGCATCTCACAGCAAGAAATTATCCAGAACAAAATTCAACAATTCTGAAGTTGAGAAATCCTATTTTAAAGCAGTACTATCTAGAAAACAAAATTTGGTAACAGCATTCTTTCACCAAGTATTTACTGAACACTCATCATGCAGTTTCTGCATCAAGCTCTGTCCTAGGTGCTGAAGAGTGTAATACACATAATTACTTCATGTCCAGATGGCCCAGCAAGGATCTCAAGAACAGCCGAACAAGTTCACCATGACTGGAATTTTTACATCTTTTCTAAAAACTCACCTCCAAGGCCTGCATTCGTTTTAACAGCATTTTATTTTCATTGTTCTTAATCTTTTCTTCGTAAAATTCCCGAAATGTTTTTTTGTAGACTAGTTTCATATTGTATTTCTTTGCCATTCTGTCCAAAAAAGAATACTTAATGAAAAAGCTTCCAAAATGTTTGTAATTCCTCAACTGACTTTTGTACAACAGTGACATCTTCTGGACTTAACTAAAAAAGCTACCATTTCCTTCATAAATTCACAACAGAGTAACAAAAAATGAATCAAAAATAACATATCATACCTAAAAGAAATACACATTCTAAATCTCAGGGGGTTACAGATTGCTCTTTTAGTATAACACATAGGTCAGGAAGCAAATGAGAGCCTCCGGAGCGATGAGATATGGAAGAAGAGCTGTAGGAAACTCTTTTCTACTGATTCCATTTTACTTTACTTGATCTCTCACAGCAGCACCGAAAACAGCTGCTGACTTCTTTTTTAAAGATTCACTTTCATCTCTTGACTTCTATGGCAAGAAACACTATTAATTTTTCCCCATCATGGACTGCTTCTTTGCATTTTTTTTTCATTTTTACTTGCAGGTTTCTTTTTTTTTTTTTAAATCCAACTTTTAAACTTCAAGATTCTGAAGAGTTCAGCCCAGAGCCCTACTCTCTTCCACCCCTGAGCTATTGGTAGGCCAGCTCTCTCTAGTCACTCACTGATTGCACTGCTTATTAAAAATCTTCACCTGCATGTGTCACTGGCACTTTCTAACTTCCTACATCTAAGGTTGAACATCACTACTCTTTTTCTGCTCGTGTCTGCCATTTCAGTAAATCCATCTAATGATCCATGCCATCTCCCCTCCTCTTTTACCCACTGTGCTCAATACACATCACTAAGTTCTCTCTCTGTTACCTAGAAAACATTAATTTCAAATAGGTCCACTTCTTACCTCCTGCATTTGGCACAATCCTGCTGCTTCAGTCACGATCACCACTCAGTGGTACCAGGGCAAAAACTCATTTTGCTTGTCCCCTGCTTCCATTCTTAACTCTCCCTCAATGAATTCTCCAGTTGCAGCCAGATTAAGCTTTCAGAAATATGGACCTGAGTCATGTCACTACCTTCCTTAACACCCTCCACTGGGCTCCAGTGCACTCAGGACACAGAACATGGTCTCTAAGATATTCATCTGTAAAGGAATGCTGCCTCATTTTGGGACATCCCCCATGATCAGTCATGATGGGCCTTCTTTCAGCATCCTGGACTAGCCTGGCGTTCCCACTGCAGGGCCCTCATACATACACACTGTCCTCTTGTCAGGAGCATTCTTCCCTCCAGTCTTCAGCTGCCCACCTACTATTCTATCCTTTAGATCCTGACTCAAACATCACTTTACAAGTGTCTTCCTTAAATCTTCAATTATATTAGTTCTCTCTGTTAAGACTCTCAGGTATTTTTTTTCTCACTGCATTTGCCAAGTTTATAATTATATATCTGTAGACAACAAGAGGGAATCTGGAGATGACTTCAGGCAGCAGATAAAACAAGAGTGGAAGGGAGGGAGGAAACCCTGAAAGTTAGGTGGAAGGGCTGCTGAGGTTTCTATGTAAGAGATATAAATAAGGCAGGATTCTGTTACTTCAGTTAACCCTCCTTGGAAAGGCAACATGAGAAAAATAAGTCTTTTATTCTAGGCAGTTCATTTTCTTTTGTAAATCTCTAAAATTAGCCTTTAGAAATGAAACCAAGTTTTATATCTAAAAAATAACATGACTCAAAGAATTGAGACCCAATATGAATAGTTTTTGCCACATAAAACTTATTTCTGTTCAGTTTCTTAATGAAATGGCAAAAAGGCATCTAAAAAACCCCTACACATTTTCATATTCTATTTCCTCCAAGACTGTTTCAATAAATAATCTTTTAAAAAAATCAGATATTTAAGTGATGACTTAGGTTTACTATCATTAGGCAATTTCAGTTAAAACAAACAAAAAAGACTGCTAGTTCTTGCTTAGCACTTAAAACAAATCTTTTGTTTTATTCTTTACCTTTTGGATTATACTAAAATCACCAAGTCAGTTAACTAAAATCTCAAGCTAACATATTAAACATACTCAACAACATTTCACAATTAAGTTCTTTTTAAAACAAAGTTGAAGAGCAATAACATTTTCCCAAAGTTTATTAGTTTTAAAAATTAAAATTTTGTAAATGGTTTATACTTATAAATTTATGCACAGTACTTTCCTCATGTTGAGTCACAATGCTATTTGGCTTTCTTATATTATTAAATAAGCTATTATAAAACTCCTGAAAATACTGTACCCCTAATTTTACAGACTGAGTTACAAATCAAATAATCACCAATCAAAAATATGCAAACAATAACCTTCTTCTTTTACTCACTTAATATTTAAAACAAAAGATTTTTGTTTTAAAAAGTAGAAAATCAAGTTCAATCAATCATGACATGGCCTACATTTAAGCTGACTTTTATAGTCTCCCCATCACGGAAACTCCGGAAACCAAGTTGTATCCCAAGGCCTTAAAGCCTTACCTGGTAAGGCCCAGTTACCCCCAGATTTTCCTGTGTCTACAGTTTCTCAGGACTCCTAGGAATTCAGGCACATGGGAGAATATGTTCCTGAATCAGGATTTTATCATCAACATTGCCTGTGAGACACAGGCAATTTCAAAGCTATAGTAAAATGCAAACAACTTTTAATACTCATCTCTGTCAACAGGAAGATCTTTGATTTATGAAGACTCACTGTTTATCATCGAAGCCTCCAGCAGTCACTAAAAAGAAACTTTTGCTATTTGCAGTGTCAGGCATTTTGCACCACAAGCTGAAGGCAACTGGTCCCCTTTTTCACCCATAGAATTAAAAAATTCCAGGAATGAAGGAAAACTAATTAAGTTAGGCTATATAAGACCTATGGCACCAATCCCCTAGATTTGAGGCTAGTCTTGTTTTAAAAAACAAACAAAAAACAAAAAAACAAGATTGTACTTTTTCTTAGGCCCCCACTTAAAATAAAGGTAAAAGAAATATTGCTTTCCCCCCTTTTTCTTTCCCTTAAGACAAAAAGAAAAGAGTGAACAGATTAATGACTTCTTACTCATTTAGTAATGGAAAATAGACCAAGAATTCAGGGACATCCACAACACCTTCCAAGTTGAAGTCATATTTGCAGCCAAATAAAGGATAATCTCCTTTCGTTTGAAATTTCACAGTATATATTTCATTTCCAAATGATTCTGTTTCTGAAGCTTCAAGGCGTCTTCTATCAAGGTCATCCCCCAAACAAAATAAAAAGATTAAAACTGTGATTAGACTTATTTTGATCAGACTATGCATGTGAAAAACTACACGATGCACTCTTGATTAGCTTTTTAGTTATATCTGGGCTACCTTTTTTTTTTTTTTTTTAAAGTGACAGGATCTTACTCTGTCACTCAGGCTAGAGTGTGTTGGTGTGATCATAACTCACTACAGCCCCCAACTCCTGGGCTCGGCCTCCTGAGTAAGGACTACAGGGGCATGCCACCATGCCTGGCTAATTGGTAAATTTTTTTGTAGAGATAAGGTCTCACTATCTTGTCTAGGCTGGTCTCAAACTCCTGGCCTCAAGCAATCCTCCTGCCTTGGCCTCCCAAAATGTTGTGATTACAGGTGTGAGCCACTGTACTCTCTTGATCTGAGCTACTTTTAAGAAGCAATATACTAAAAGATCACTAGCAGTCACACCAATAAAATTAAGCTGGAAGTAGGTATCATTCTGTCTCATGACAGCTGTTAAGTCTCTATGCCTATGAGTCTGACCTGCAGTTTGTCTATCACTATAACTTAAGTCTCTAGCTTACACATAAAGATGAACTTTTAAAAGTTCATCTGTAAATTTGTCTTTTGAACTTAAATTCTGAATGTCTACTCAAATATCTTATGAAAGTGTTCAACACTTATAAGATTAAAATAGCATATTTTTACAGAATTTATCTCTGATAACATTTGCTACCTAATACTGAATATTTCATAAACCACAATATATTTAAAAACACTTACATCAATTCAAAGCTATTGGGAGTAGTACCAATAAAATAGCCCCCAGGGCTAAGTCTCTCACATGCATTTCTCAGCATCATGTCAGCCTGCTCATAGGACTCAAATGAGTAATGACAGACAAACTGACAACTGCAGATGTCAAAACACATTTGTGGGTCACGAAATTTGTCAATCAGAAGTTCCTGAAACCAATTAAAATGAGTTAAGATTCTGAGGTAACTACAACACAGATTAAACACTTTTTAGTAAATTAATTTCTAGAATGTAAGGTTTTTCCTTTTCCTCACAATCTTCAACCTATCCTTTCCCTTGTACAATAAAGGACACATGAAAATTATGCATGTATTCTGTTTTAACAGAATAATTTGATTCCCATTTTCCCGGTATTTAAAAACTGAGGGATTCTGAAATCACGTTTAAAAAATATATCAAATTATGACATTTCAAGTTGATCCTTTCATCACTTGATAGCTAAAATAAAATGACATTTCAACAATAACTTGGATTAAAAAACAACACTGACCTTTGGCGTTTTTTAAAAAATGCAAAAATGTTTTAAAGATATTACAACTTTCTGGCAGTACACTTCCATTTATCTTTTTCATTTTCAAATTTCAAACAAAATGTGTATGATTAAAGGTATCTTTAACAGTTCAATGAGCCAATAAGTCAATGAAGAATAAAAAGTTCATGGTAAGACTTTCACCCCTCAAGTGCCTCTGCAGTTCTTTATAAGAAATTCGGAAACAGGTGAAAGGTAGAAAAAAACAAACAGGCTTTGATATGTTGGGAAACTAATAAACTAGAAGGTGAACAAAACCAAATATAAGTTCAGTTATATTTCAAAATACTGGAAAATAAATGACATCCAAACAGAAAAGCAACAACTAATTTCAATTCAAATTATTAAAAGCAAAAAATTATAAGTGTTCAGTGAGTCATTTAAGGGAATTCATCATAACAGAATTTCCAGTCGAAAGTGAAAATGCATGTCCCAAGGTTTTTAAAGTTTCAAAACACATTTAAAAAATGGGTGGCCGGGAACCATGACTCATGCCTATAATCCCAGCACTAATGGAAGTGGGCAGATCACTTGAGCTCAGGAGTTTGAGGACAGCCTGGGCAACATGACAAAACCCTGTCTCTACAAAAAAAACATAAAAATTAGCTGAGTGTGGTGACATGTGCCTGTAGTCCCAGCTACTCAGGAGGCTGGGAGGCAGAATAATTGCTTGAGCCTGGGAGGCAAAGGTTGCAGTGAGCTGAGATCTCGCCATTGCACTCCAGCCTGGGTGACAGAGCAAGACCCTGTCTCAAAAAAATAGAATAAAAATTTCTGTTAAAAAGTAAAAAATGAGTTGATTTTTAAAACAAATTATTTATCCAAACTAAAAATGTAAAAAAATAAATCGAGCAAAGAAACTTGTACCTTTGAGCAGTCGGCAGTTATAAATTCTGCACTGAAAATGTATTCACTATCACGACGATTTTTCATGTCCTCATACCGCTGCTGACACTGTTTGATAGAAACATCAGCAATATCTGAAAGGATGAAAGGGTATTAGTAAGTACCAAGACAGAATGCCAGAAACCTAGACCTTGATCTCAACTAAGAAACTCTAGCATGAAAGTCAGCCTTAGTACCAGTAAAAAGGTTTTATTTCCTTTAAAATAAAAGGGCTTTGTTCCGATGCAAATGCCCTATCAGTTTTCAAAAGGAACTAAAAGCTTCTCAATAGGTACTGCTGCTAGAAAAGTTCTACCACGATTTTTAAACACTTATTCAAAGTAAAAAGAAGAAAGTTATATTCCAAATTGAATTACAAAACCTAACATTACCAATGAGCCCAGTTTTGGAAATACCAAGTGTGTATTTTTATAAAAAAATGTTATTTGCCCTTTTCTCTCCTCCCCCCCGCCCCCCCGCCGTTTTCGAGACACAGTCTTGCTCTATCGTCCAGGCTGCAGTGGTGTGATCTTGGCTCACTGCAACCTTCGCCTCTGGGGTTCAAGTGATTCTCATACTTTAGCCTCCCGAGTAGCTGGGATTACAGGTGTGTGCCACCATGCCCAGCTAATTTTTTGTATTTTTGGTAAAGGACAAGGTTTCACCATGTTGGCAGGCTGGTCTCAAACTCCTGGCCTCAAGTGATCCACCCTCCTTGGCCTCCCAAAGTGCTGGGATTATAGGCATGAGCCAATGTGCTCAGCCTGCCCTTTTCCCTGTTTTAAGGTTCACACTGATGATGCAAAGGCAACGTTAGGTAAAACACTGGGATCTTACCACAAATACAAAGTAGCAGCACTAAACAGTACTGGCAGTACTTCATGTATTCTTCACCACTATACAATAGGTAGCGGGGGAAAGCCAGTTTTATTTAAGAATGCCCTTGATAAAGCAGTGAAAATTAATTTTATTAAACCTCGGCTCTTGAATACACACTTTAAAAAATGTTGTGTGATGAAATCAGAAGTAACAAAGTATTTCTGCAACCCAACAAAGTTTGATGGTCATCTTCAAGAATAGTACTGATATGCCTGTTCTGAGTTTTGAGCCGTACTGGCCACATTTTTTCTGAGAAAATCATTTTGACTTGAATGACTGACAACCTATGGTTATGCAGACTTGATTATCTGGCACACACTTTCTTGAAAATGAACAAAGTGAGCCCATCACTTAAAGCAAACTTCCCCAACCCTTGAGCCACAAACCATTACCGATCCATGGCCTGTGAGGAACCAGGCTGCACAGCAGGTTTGAGTGGCAGGCAAGCTAAGTAGCACACTCCTTGAGAATCTAACACCTGATAATCTGAAGTGGAATTCCATCCCCTGCTTCTGTGGAAAAACTGTCTTCCATGAAACCAGCCCCTGGTGCCAAAAAGGTTGAGGACTGCTGATTTAAAGGGAAATAATGCACAGTGTATTTGTTGCCAAAAATTAAACTGACTTTCAAGAACTACAATCCTGAAAAACTTGTACTGATCACTGTGTGATGAACTTCTTTCCCACACTTTTCTGACTGGCAGTGATTTTTTGATTCTCAACAATTACAAGATCTGCATAACCTTAGTGAACAATATTTTCCAAATACTATAAAACCGTGCAGGAAGTACAAGACAGATCAATGGATTTTAACGTTATACAGTATAAAAAGTTCATCAGTAAGGTTTCAGATTCCATATAATAACTACTATTTAAGAAACTACCACTTATTGAGTTTTGATGTAGTAACAAATAGGAATATCTACAATTATCAAAAAAGGCTATTTAAATATTCCTTTATTTTACAGCTACTTATCAACCAAAATAAAATCACAATATATTGGATGAAGAAACAGATGTGAGAATCCAGTTGTCTCCTGAAATTCCAGACTCTAAAGGGATTTGCAAAAATGTAAAAGCCAGCCTTCTTACTAAATTTTATTTGAATGAACTAAAAAATATTTTCAAAATTCTCAGCTTTAATTTCTAATACAGTAAATATCAGTAGCTACTTACCATAATTATATACAAAAAAGCTTTCTGGGATCCCCAGTAATTTTTAAGTGTATAGTGCTTATAAACCAAAAAATTTGAGAGCTGCTAATTTAGGCAGAACTTCAGGAGTAGAGCTATATATCTCTTTTAACTCACCACATCAGAAAGACGCTGATGTCTGCTTGTCCCACTTCAGTGTTAAGACTGATCACTGGGCTAAAGTAATTGATTGATTGATTCATTACATTCCTATTGACTTTTCCCCTAATGGCTTCAGCAGTAGAAATAAATTATTGCCTAGATCTACCATTTCATCGAGACTGAAAAAAATGATTTTCTACTTCTATCATTCCTCCTCTATTTATTTGATTAAAAAAAAAAGGAATTGCCTTTTTCAACCATCTGATTACAAATGTTTGATTCCTTCCCCTTAATTTATAAGTTTCAGAATAGTAAGTTTCTTAGCAACCTCCAAGGGTGAACAATGTTTTTTCTTGATTTCATGTGTCCAACTGCTATTTTTTTTTTTGCTCAAATTGTTCTATTTTAGCCAATGGAAACCTTTTCTGCCCTTTAGACATGACTCCAATCACCTCTGATAGCTTCATTCCTTTTGGGAAGGAAAAGTTATTCCAAGCTTATTAATCGTATCATAAAACGACGAGGAAAGTCTTGCAACTAATTTTTTTTTTTTTTGAGATGGAGTCTTGCTCTGTCACCCAGGCTAGAGTGCAATGACTCAATTTCGGCTTACTACAACCTCTGCCTCCAGGGTTCAAGCGATTCTCATGCCTTAGCCTCCTGAGTAGCTGGGATTACAGGTGTGTACCACCACGCCCAGCTATTTTTTGTATTTTTAGTAGAGACAGGGTTTCACAGTGTTGGCCAGGCTGGTCTTAAACTCCTGACTTCGAGTGACCCATCTACCTCGGCCTTCTAAAGTATTGGATGACAGGCGTGAGCCACAGTGTTTGGCCCTAATTTTTTTGAAAACCCCATCTCATGCATAGTCCCAGATACCTTGTAATTAGATACGATCCTCATTATTCTCCATTTGTCTGACTACAAATTATGCTATCCCACGCTATTATTTATCTTACCAGTACAAACTAGCTTGTTAATTCTTCCTTTTTTCCATTTGAGCAAATCTCCACCTTTACCACATCCCAGATCCAAAACAGTGATATCATGTTTTTTCTTCTGTCGTACCTTTTCCAAAAATTCTCCTAAAAGAGAGAAATCAGTCATAATAAACTACTTCTTCTTCAATTTTACTGAAGTATAAACTGTTACCTCTAACAACCTACTATCTTTTGCCCAATATTAACATAAATTATCACACACCCATTTATGTAGTTAATTTGTAACTTTTGATAAGTATCTAAAAACATGACTAAGAGTTGATTGATCTATCATTAAAAAGTATGTGTCTGATGTTTTGGAAAATTAAGGCTGGATTTTGAATGTTACTTTCAAAAATGAATTTTAAATAGCAGATATTTAAAATTCGAATTAATACAAGACAACTCAATACTTGTTCAAATTGAGAGAAAAAGTTAAGTAACAATAAGAAAAACTATTCATAATTTTTTGGTTGCTGTCTCTTTCCATAGCTAGGTGTTTACCTTAGTATACAAATAAGTAAATAAAAGTTGTTATGGAATGATAAAAGAGCTTGATTATTAACAAAGATGTCAGGCTTACTACCAAGAGAAATATAGGAACTAGTTAAAAAAAAAAAGCAGTATGTCTTTTAGTTTTAGCAATATCAGAATTTGGTAGACCCCAGTCTACTAAATGACATTAACAGCCAACAGACAAAAGCCATAGGCCCCCAAACATCAATAGGCAAATTGTTCAAACAGCAATTAAAGGCATATTAATATTCTCAGGCAAGTTAAGTATTCAACAATTCTAAAATTTGATATAATATTGAATCCTAGATCTATTTTCCTTGTCTTTATCACTGAGTTTAACATTTTCTAGCTCAGGTGTGTACTATTTTGATGACTGAAATATTCTGTACAAGTACTTTCACTATCTGCAGGACCTTAATGTCAACAGAAGCACAAGTGTTCCATAATATTTAACTTTCTGCCATGAATCTTAACAGCATAAAAATATGGAAAGAGTAAAAAATAGCAATTATAAAATCTCTGTTTCTATACAGTAAGACTAATGAGAAAGGAAATCATCAAGAAACTCTTTCAAAAAGGCCTTGATCACATTTAAGAACTGTAGACAGCTGTCTACTTACCAAGCTACAAGCACCAAGAAGAAACAGAAAATGAATGACAAAGAATGAGTCTTGAGAAAGGAAAAAGCCAGAGAGAACACATGGCACAGATCACACTGACTGCATTAGGACATTAAAGACAGGTGCAGACAGCAAAGCATACATCAAGAGAGCTGCTAGAACAGCTGAAGAAGGAATACCCTGTATATTCTGAGAAAAAATTTTGCCAAGTCTGACTTCAGTCCTTCAAAAAAAAATACCTCTTTTCTGATCATAAAAATAATACACGTTAACAACATGGAAAATATGAACTCAAAAAAGTTATTCAATAAAAAACATGAATAATAATTCATAAACAAATCCAATAAGTTACCTGCATCACTGAGGATAATGAAGGAAGAGAAAGGCTGAAAAGAAATTAGGACTGGGGTCAAGCGAGAACCTTGTGAGTAAAGGTTGAAAATGCCATTACATTAATCTTAAAAAAAAAATTGAACACTCATTTAGCCTAAGTTGACACATGGCAAAGTCAAATAAATCATATTTTAACATATGAATGTTAAAAACAAGTGAATGTGTTCAAAATAAGCCTAGTTAGTTCCTATTCCCAATACTTCTCAGAATGGGTAATTTATCTTTGAAAATTAGTAAGTTATCACCAAAACTAGTAGGAAAAACCACTTGATTCTTCCTAGCCTAATTAAGAAAGCATCCTCACTTCTCTGACTGGCTTCAAAAAAAAAAATGTTTATTATGAAAAATTTTAAAACACACCACTTTTTAAAGTTCATATACAGAACAATAATTATATTCCTTTTTTTCACCCTATCTTATGGTATTGAAAAGAACTGTATTCTGAATCATTTTTTTTTCTGCTCACTTTCATTTTAATTTCAAAGGTGAGTTTCCATAGATAAAATGTTGGCTCAATAAAGTTGAATGTCTATCTATCCTCAAGGTAATACACATGATCTTTATCAACTAACTGAAGGCCTAGAGGTAAAAAAATCGAGATACTGCATATTTCTTAACTTAATGAAACCTGAATGTTTAACCAACAATATGCAGCTGCTCCAAAACCATCAAGGTGAAATAAAATCATTACTTAATAGTACTAGGTAATCTTAATTAAGGTGCCTAAAAAAAGCATATTGCCTTCTGAAAGCCTGATTAACATAATCAATTAAACACTCAGTAAAATCTTACAGTCAACCAAAAATAAATATTAAAAGAATTTATCTTCAAGACCTAGTCTTGCCTCTAGCTTGATACAGTGAGTCTATCAATGAGGTTTGATAATTAAATGAACAGCAATTAAAGACTCAGTAGCTTGGTGTTGGTTAAATCAGGGGGGAGAAAAAAAGGAAACATAAGCTAAAATGAAAAATTGCAAGCTAATCAGCAAAAAACAATCATACCAATGAGAACACTTTTCATCCAATTATTAAAGTTTCTTAGGTAAAAAATACGACTTTGACTACGCTTTTCCAAACCAACTTCCTGAAGTTCATTGTAATGGGCAGCCACGGCTGAGCTGTGTCCTTCTTCTAGATTCTGAAAATAAAAAATAGAAAAAATCAAGGATCAGAACATGGTAAAAATAAGCCTCAGAACATCTGACCTGTGAATGGATAAACTACTACTAGAATTAGTAAACTTCACTAAGTAATGGCAATTAACCACAAAAGTCTCACTCATTATCATTAGACATAAGATTTGTTTTCTGTGTCCCTATGTATCAGCCCATTTTAACGCTGCTGATAAAGACATACCCAAGACTGGGTAATTTATAAACAAAAAGAGTTTTAATGGACACTCAGTTCCAAGTGGCTGGGGAGGCCTCATAATCATGGTGGAAGGTGAAAGGCAGGTCTTACATGGTGGCAGGCAAGAGAGAATGAGAGCCAAGTGAAAGGGGAAACTGCTTATAAAACCATCAGATCTCGTGAGACTTATTCACTACCAGGAGAACGGTATGGGGGAAGAGCACACTTGATTCAATTATCTCACACCAGGTCCCTCCCACATGTGGGAATTATGAGAGCTACAATTCAAGATGAGATCTGGGTGGAGACACACCCAAACCATACCCCCTATTTTGAAAAACATCTCTAGGTTTAAAATTTTCATTTTGATGTTTCATCTGTATAATTTTGGTGTCAATGTTTTAATAAACCCAGTACTCTTTCAGAGTTCTAATTTATTCAGTTCAATAAATGATAGTCAGTGTTCAGTGTTTCTACAAGGGAATAAAATAGGAATAAGCTATAATTACATTACTATAAAGCTGCTGTGACAATTAAATAAGATAATGTATATAAAGAAATTAGGGCTGGGCACAGTGGCTCACCCTTGTAATCTTAGCACTTTGGGAGGCCCAGGCAGGAGGATCACTGAGGTTAGGAGTTCAAGACCAGCCTAGCCAACAAGGTGAAACTCCGTCTCTACTAAAAATATAAAAATGAGCTGGGCATGGTGGTGCACACCTGTAATTCCAGCTACTTGGGAGACTGAGGTAGGAGAATCGCTTGAACCCTGGAGGTGGAGGTCGCGGTGAGCCGAGATTAGCCCACTGCACTCCAGCATGGGCGACAGAGTGAGACTCTGCCTCAAAAAAATGAGGGGAAAAAAAAAAGAGAGATCACAATTCAGTGTTTCAGTGTTAATGATTTCTATTATGATAATGCCATTATTTATGTTATATATAACCCAACAGTTTTCAATTTTGTGCTTCCTGAGGCCCTAGGAATCCTGTAAAATTGACATGATAGGTAAAGGGCTTCAGATCCTCCTCCTTCCCTTTTCAGTCAAAGTGCTGAATCTCACTGACATGCTGAAAGGCCTTTCAGCAAATCCTTCACCCATTTTATATAACAGGTTTAAGTGTAAGATTTTCACTTGAAAAAGGGGTTCTGGGGCTAGTAAAAGTTTGAAAACTATGTTTAAAA
Organism: Cacajao melanocephalus; assembly: GCA_963573385.1. Taxonomy (NCBI): domain Eukaryota; kingdom Metazoa; phylum Chordata; class Mammalia; order Primates; family Pitheciidae; genus Cacajao; species Cacajao melanocephalus. Next base: position 78,112 of record CAUYLG010019556.1, read on the forward strand.
TACAAGCTCCTGGCCAGGCGCAGTGGCTCACACCTGTAATCCCAGCACTTTGGGAGGCCAAGATGGGCGGATTACAAGGTCAGGAGTTCAAGACCAGCCTTGAACTCAATATGGTGAAACCCCGTTTCTACTAAAAATACAAAAATTAGCCAGGCATGGTAGTAGGCACCTGTAGTCCCAGCTACTTGGGAGGCTGAGGCAGGAGAATTGCTTGAACACAGGAGACGGAGTTTGCAGTGAGCCAAGATCACACTATTGCACTCCAGCCTGGGCGACAGAGTGAGACTGTCTCAAAAAATACAAGCTCCTCTCTGTTATAAGAATTCACACTCCATTAAGGACAAAAGACTCACTTATTAGTCACTTTCCTCATAAGGGTCAATGGTAGAATTTTATTCACTCATTAAAGTACTCTTTTCCTCTAACTCCAGATTCTGCCTCAAATTCCTTTCTAATGTGCTATTTCCAGAAGAAAGCAACTTCCTCTATAATATCCTTGCTAAATATTAGGCACTTGCATTCACCTAACTAAAACCGTATGTTAAATACATTAATAAAAAGTCAAAAATAGTTTAAGGAATTACATTAATGGGATGTAAAGCTAGGTATGATTTTAAAAGTTATCCCTTTAATAACTTCTGACAAAAAAACTGTAGATGAACACTTAATAAAAAAGAAAAATAGGTAAATCATTTGGATATCATACTCTAGTCTTTTTAAAAATACCAACAAAGAGCAAACTAGCTTTCAAGTTTCTAGTTATAGGAGGGGAGGACTGTTTATGCTCAGGAGGTTGAGGCTGCCACAAGCTTTGATCGCACCACTGCACTCCAGCCTAGGCGACAGTGCAAGACCCCGTTTCAAAAAAAAAAAAAAACAATAAAACAAAACAAAACAAAAAAACTCATTTCTAGCTAAGATTCTAAAATAAAATAAAGATGATCTCATTAGAGAATAAAAACAAACAAAAACCAAAAAAAAATCTCATTAGCAGGCGATGTTGCACCTTAACAAAAATCATAAAAGTCTACTCTGTCTTAAGACCATATCTATTAAAAATAGAACATTCTTGGCCAGGCACAGTGGCTCATGCCTGTAATCCCAGCACTTTGGGAGGCTAAGGCAGGGGATCTCAAGGTCAGGAGATTGAGCCATCCTGGCCAATATGGTGAAACCCTGTCTCTACTAAAACTACAAAAATTAGCTGGGTGTGGTGGCACACACCTGTAGTCCCAGCTACTCGGGAGGCTGAGACAGGAGAATTGCTTGAACCCAGGAGGCAGAGGCTGCAGTGAGTCGAGATTGTGCCACTGCACTACAGCCTGGGTGACAGGGTGAGAGTCTGTCTCAAAAAAAAAAAAAATTCTTAAGCTATTATGTCAAAACCAGTATGATTCCACAGGTGTTCCACATTTCAAACTTACATATTCTATTATGAATAAAAGAAAATACACTAAACATACTTTCTGCTTTTCAGGAACATCCTCAAGTGCTACTTTCCTCTTATTCTGAGTGCCATCTCCAGTAGAAGATTCATCTTTTGGAATATCCTCAGTTTCTCTTTTTCTTTTCTCTGAATTGTCTTCATCGTCACCATAATCTTTTTTCTCTGGGACAATTTCAGAATCAAGTTTTCTCCTCTTGGATGGAGTGTCTTCCCCACAACTAGAACTTTCCTTTACAAAATCATCTTCAAACACTTTTCTCTTTCTTGCTGCGTCTACTTGCCCACAGACGGGAGTCTTTTCAGAAAGCCCAGTCCCAGAAGCTGTTCTGTTTTCATTAATACTGAATGAAGACTCTGTTTCAGAATTTGCTGATGCTTTAGCCTGTTCAAGAGACATCTTTTCATATTCCTCTGCTTTTGCAGAATTTGCCATTGATTAATTGAAATGATGGTGAAACTTCATGAACCAAAACTGGAATGGCAGAAAATAAATTATTCTACTTGTAAACACTAATGCTAAGACTTTAAAACAGTTTTAACTATAATTTGACCAACTAGGAATTTTTTAAAATATCTCATTGTAGAGAGAATATTAAAAAATGTTAATTGATATTATGTATGAATTTCTGAATGTTAGTACTAATTATAATCACTCCAAAGTTCTACAATCTCACTAAGTCATTAAAGCTGACAAATGACATGGAGATACACATGCACTAGTTCCCTTTCTGCTCTGATCCTTACCCTATAATCCTGGTTCCCAAACTGCATGGTTGGCACCATAACAAACAGGCACCAAAGGACCTAACATGTGGCAGATAATCACAGAAACTACCAGGTTTAAGTACAGCACAGTTCCAACGACATAGATTGTACTACATACCTTTCAGTGACTTTGTGAAGCTCAGATTTTGGTATCACAGAAATTCAAGGTGAAACAGGAAATGAGGTTGGTGGTGCCTAATCTGATTTCAAGGCTTCAAGTTGTACAGTACCCAACAGGTTCACACATCCTGTGAGCAAGGAATTGTGACTAATCAAGAATAAAACACAAACATTACTTTCTCCCCCGATTTATGTGTATTAATTTTTTAACAGACACAAAGTTGTTAGAACATAAATACTTTTAAATTCTTTGGGGGTAAACTACTTAATAAATGGAACTGTTATATTTATTTTGGTCTATGGACACTAAAAGCATCAAGAACAGAAAAAGTTTGGGATTCTACAGCAAGAACTCTGAAATCATATTTCATAAGGGGTGTCCCAATTAGGTTGAAAGTGGAGAGGAGAAATGGCTTTAGAAAAGTTTCAGGACTCAGCAAGCAGTTTGATGACCATTAAGTCTCTTTCAAATATGTTCTTGGACCTACATAAGATGGGAAAGAGAGAAATAACTGAACTATCTATTGGGCAAGAATCACGGTGGTTCATTTATTAAGTCATTCAACAAATTTACTGACCTCCTACTACAGAGAAGCTCAATGTAAATTTTATTTTCAAGATGTTTATAGCATATAGACCACTATTAAAATGTTAAACTTTTGGCCAGGTGAGGTGGCTCACACCTGTAATCTCAGCACTTTGGGAGGCCAAGGTGGGCGGATCACAAGGTCAGAAGCCCAAGACCAGCCTGGTCAACACAGTGAAACCCCATCTCTACTAAAAATACAAAAAATTGGCCAGACATGATAGCAGGCGCCTGTAATCCCAGCTACTCAGGAGATTGAGGCAGGAAAATCACTTGAATCTGGGAGGCAGAGATTGCAGTGAGCACAGATTGGGCGACAGTGTGAGAATCTGTCTTTAAAAAAAAAAAAAAAGTTAAGCTTTTGCTGGGCACAGTGGCTCACACCTGTAATCCCAACACTTTGGGGGGCCAAGGTGGGCAGACTGCTTAAGCTCTGGAGTTCGAGACCAGTCTGGGCAACATGGCAAAACCCCGTCTCTACAAAAAATAGCTGGGCCTTGTAGAGCACGCCTTAGTCCCAGTCACTCAGGAGGCTGAAGGAGGAGGATCACCTGAGCCCAGAAGTCCAGGCTGTGGTGAGCCGTGATTGTGCCACTGCACTTCAGCCTAGGCAACAAAGTGAGAACTCACTTAAAAACAACAACAAAAACAAAGCTTTGTCATGAAGGAAGTATTTGTGCTTTAAAAAAAAAAAAGCCTTTTGAATAAAGAAAAAGAATAAGAAAGCAAGTTGCTTAAAGGAATGGGTAACAAATCACTATGAATGGGTGAGGGTTTCAAGAGTTGCAAGCTTTCACTGCCCACCATTTGATGTAACAAAATACCAAGAGGTGCCAAATAGAACTGAATCAGAGAACAACAAAAACAAATCAGAAAAGTAATTTTCAGAATAACTACTTAAAAACATTATCTAGAAAAACCAGCTACCGCCTTATCAAATTCCTATTTCTCCTCCTCTGCCATTGATTTCCTAATGCAAATTGGCTTTAAATTCAGTTAAAGCAATGTGATTTACCTTTAGCTATCATTATTAACTAAAATTAGTACTGAGATTTAAGCATGAATTTTACTTATTTCATCTACTTTTATGATACCACAGATGTGACATCATAAAAACATAATCAATTAGATCAGAAGAAATGAATGACACAGCATTCCAGATGACCACAAAAATGAGTACGAATGTTTAAAACCAAGCATCATGTTTATAGCCAGTTCATTTTCATCAAAGGTGCCAAGAACGTACATGGGGAAAAGACTGTCTCTTCAAAAAATGGTGCTGGGAAATCTAGACCAGTATCTCACACCATGTGAAAAAATCAAATCAAAATGAATTAAAAACTTAAATTTAATACCCAAAACAATGAAACTACCTGAAAAACAGTGTGGAAATGCTTCAAGACACTGGTCCGCGCAAAGATTTTTGTGGTAAGACCTCAAAAGCACAGGCAACAAAGCAAAAATTGACAAATGGGATTATATCAAGTTAAAAACTTCTGCACAGCGAAGGAAGCAACAGAGTGAAGAGATAATCTACAGAATGCGAGAAAATATCTGCAAAACCATTCATCTGATAGTGGATTCACAACCAGAATACAGAAGAAACTCAACTCAATAGCAAAAAAAAAAAAAAAAAAGAAAAAGAAACAATCCTACCACAAATGGGAAAAAGATCGGAATGGACATTTCTTAAAAGACACACAGGCCGGGCTTGGTGGCTCATGCCTGTAATCCCAGCACTTTCGGAGGCTGAGGCAGGTGGATCACATGGTCAGGAGTTCGAGACCAACCTGACCAACATGGTGAGACCTCGTCTCTACTAAAAATACAAAAGTTAGCCAGACGTGGTGGCACATGCTTGTAATCTCAGATACTCCGGAGGCTGAGGAAGGAGAATTGCTTGAAACCGGGAGGCAGAGGTTGCAATGACTGGGGATCACACCACTGCACTCCTGCCTGGGAAACAGACTTTGAATCAATCTAAAAAAAAAAAAAAAAAAAAAAAAAAGCCAACAAGTATATATAAAAAAAAATGTTCACAAGCACTAATATCAGGGAAATGCAAGTCGAAACCACAATGTGATACCATCTAACCTCAGTTAAAATGACTTTTATCGGAAAGATTTTTAAAAAATGAATGCTGAGGCGGGGCACGGTGTCTCATGCCTAAAATACCAGCAATTCGGGAGGCTGAGATGGGCAGATCACTTGAGGTCAGGAGTTTGAGACCGGCCTGGCCAACCTGGTGAAACCCCATCTCTATTAAAAATACAAAAATTAGCTGTGCGTCATGGTCTGTGCTTGTAATCCCAGCAACTTAGGGGGCTCAGGCATGAAAATAGCCTGAACCTGGGAGGTGGAGTTTGTAGTGAGCCCAGATCGAGCCACTGGACTCCAGCCTGGGCAACAGAGAGAGACTCTGTCTCAAAAAAAAAAAAAAAAGAAAAAAAAAGGATGCTAGTGAGGATGCAGAAAAGGGGGAACACTTGTACAGTGTTAGTGGTAATGTAAATTGGCACAACCATTAATTTACATACTGGAAAAAGTATGGAGGTTCTTCAAAAAACTACAAATAGAACTACTGTTATTTAGATGAGTTTCTTCTATATTCTGGTTGTTAATCCCCTGCGAGATGAATAGTTTCGCAAATTTGGGTACAGATCCAAAAGAAGGGAAATCAGTATATCTAAGAAACATCTGCAGTCTCAAGTTTATTCACAGTAGTCAAGATATGGAATCAACCTAAGTGTCCATCGACAAATGAATAAAGAAAATGTGGCATATATACACAATGGAATATTAATCAGTCATTAAAGAATGAAATCCTGTCATTTGCAACGACATGGATGGAACTGGAGGTCATTACATTAAGTGAAATAAGCCAGGAACATGAAGACAATACCATGTTGTCACTTACATGAAAGCTAAAAATGCGGACCTGATGGAGGTAGAGAGTGGATTGGTGATTACCACAGACTGGGAAGTGTAGCAGGAAGAGGAGGATGAAGAAGAGAAATTGGTTAATGGGTACAAAAACCCCAGAAGGAATAACATCTAGTGCCTGATAGTACAGTCGGGTGGCCGTAGTTAACGATAATTTATTGTGTAGTTCAAAATACCTACAAGAAAAATTGGAATGTTCCCAACATAAAGAAAAAATAAATGTTTGAGATGACAAATATCCTAATTGCCCTGATTTGGTCGTTACACATTGTATGCATATATCACAGTATCATCTCTACCCCCCAAATATCTGCAACTGCTATGTATCAATTTAACAAATGGGGGGAAAAAACCCAAACCAAACTCAAAGTGAAATAATTAAAATACTCCAAAGGGAAGAGAGCTATCCCTCAGAATCTTCGAGGAGAAACCTTCGAGAGGTGGTCGACTGACATCGGGATGGATATGCGATAAATAACTACATGTACATTTCGACGTGCCACAGTCACACCTCCGAAGCAAGCTATGTCCCTGCGTCATTTCAGTTCCTCAGGTTACGACAGAGCAGGCCGCCAGGGCCGCCAGGATAAAGCTCAAGCAGGATAAACCCTAAGACCCAACCCGCCCGCTTGACCCTCTACTACCGGGCCCGAGAAGCGCGCAAAGGCGAGAAAGGACTTCTCCAACCAAGTTCACCCCCTCCGTCATTTGCGCGACCTCTTACTCAACCTCTGGTTCATGTTTCCGAGGCGCAGCTCAAGACAAACCTGTGGACCCCCCACCCTTCCCCAGGGGCACGAGCTGAAGCACGAGCTGGAGCAGCTCTTCGGACTTCTTCTCCCACCCCGGGCTCGCTCGGTCTGGAGGATCAACAGCGCCCGACCACCCCAAAGAGTTCCCATTTTGCTTGGGACTGAGGGCACAAGGAAATAGACCCACGCGGTAGGTACTGAAGCACAGGGCTAATGCGAAGTGTCCCCATGTCAGGAGTGGGACTGCCGCTTCCTCCTCCCCCACGGCGGCCGAGGGGTAAACACAAAGAAATGAAGGGCCGGCGTTCCAGCCGCCACACTCACCAGCACAGCCAAACTCGATTCTGTTTGCGGAAACAGCGGCCCGCGCCACGCGTGTCTTGTTACGTCACTTCCGAGAGTGCGGGCGTCACGTGGCGCCTCTCTGATTAGAATGCCGCGGCTCACGTCCTCCGCGCCGGAACTACGAGTCCCGACGTGCCGCGCGCGGCATGCGGAAGCTGCGCTGAGCGGGCGCGGGCGGTCGCGAGCAGGTTGCTAGTAGGCGCGGTGGAGGGGCCGGGGGCGGTAGGGCGCGAGAGTCCGACTGAGCCCTGCGGGTTCCGGCGCCCGGACCCGCGCTCGGCCGGGTTGCTCTGCTGAGTGACACCACCGTGGCATCCAAGGAGCTGTCCTCCAGCTTGCGCAGCGGGAAGCGGCGGCGGCAGCCTCAGCGTCCTAAGAGGTAGCTTGGGCCCCAGACCTCTGTGGGACAGCGGGAGGGGTCTAGAGGGCACCTTCAACCCTGGGCGTGTGTCGGAGAGCTGACTCGCGGCGCTAACCTGGCAATTGCGCCGCGCGCGCCGCTCCTCGAGCTGTGGCGGTGTCCGCCCGCCAGACTGGGGTGGTCCTCACTGCCCACCCCACCGCCCCCGGCAGCCTAGAGAGGTCACTCCCGCCCTTGCAGGTTGAGCCTGTGTTCTGGCTAATCTTGCTTTGGGGACTGTTTTTCAGCCTTCTCCGCTATAACGCTTCACCGTCTTCTCTTCCTTTCCTCTGAAGCCAGTTGAAGAGGGGCCTGAAGTGCTCGTGGTCGGAGTGGTTTTAAAAATTGGTCATTTCTTACATCGGCCCTTACCGTCGTATTTGGGAAGCCACAAGAGAATCTGTTAGATTCTGAGAAAAGGGGCAACCTATACCTGTTTTTGAAAAATACATAACGGTGCATTAACTCTGCGTTGGCTGAACTTTGGCATGGTGTGGTTTGGGGGAGACAACAGACTTTTCTTTGGCTATCGCACCAGATTTCTACTGGGGAGTGAAAGTGCCTACTGTACTGAAACTTGAAAGCTTCATAGTTGAGGACTTTCAACCTGAGATTAGGGCCAAAACTGCCTGTGGATAGATTATTGATGCGTGTACTTATTAACGTCGTGTCTCAATACGTCCCCACCTTAAGGGTGTAAAACTGTGATTAGATTTACAATCCATCTTGAATTACTCTTTACTAAGATTGATCCCTTTAAAACAGCTTTGAGAATGTGCTTTACCAGCCTGCCTTCTTGTCAGTAGACACAGGTATATTAATGAATAGACCTGGCTTGGGGGAAGGCAGCATTTGCAGCATGTACTTTCCAATCTGGTCGCTTCTAAATTGTGGGCATTAGCCCATGTGAGGTTGTTGACCCCTTACAAACTTTGAACCAAGAATAAGGCCTATTTTTCACAAATAAGGATGAACCATCAATTTCAGATGACTGCTTGCATTTGTTATTATATGAAATGAGCTAGGTTGAGAGTTAATCTCATTTCATGAATATGGACAACTGCAAAGGAATAGGCATTAGAGATCAAATCCATTATACGCATATTCAAGCATTAGAACCAGGCAATTACGTTCCCTGGTTCTGATGGTTAAGTTTCTTGAGATAATTGCTGTTGTAGTTTTACAGAAAATGAGTGTAATTTTGACTTTTAAAAACATGTTGTCATTAGATTAAAAGCCTCTTAACTATGTGTTTATGAAAACTCCATGTGATTGTGCACGTGACATATAGATATATTTTTCAGTTTTTATAAAACTTAACTAGAAGTCATGTAAATTCTGTTGCGAATAGAGGAAGGTTTCTTGAAAGCAGTTAACGTGAGAAGTAAATGAGCCAGATAAAAATGATTTAAAAGTTACCATTGGTGTTATTTTTCCCCGTTATTACCTGAGTCATCTCTGGTTTTCTGGACATTAACATGATAATAGCTAATACTTAAGTACCTTCTATGTGTTCTGTGTGTGTGTCAAGCTTAGCACTTCATTTGTACTTGTTTAAGTTTAATTCTTTCTCTTTTTTTTTGAGATGTAGTGTCGCTGTGTCGCCCAGGCTGGAGTGCAGTGGCGTGGTCTCAGCTCACTGCAGCCTCCACCTCCTGGGCGTGTGTCAACCCTGGGGTTGAAGCAATTCTCCTTCCTCAGTCTCCTGAGTGTCTGGGATTACAGGTGCACACCACCACGCCTGGCTAATTTTTGTATTTTTAGTAGAGACCAGGTTTCACCAGGTTGGTCAAGCTGGTCTCTAACTCCTGACCTCGTGATCTGCCCACCTCCCAAAGTGCTGGGATTACAGGCATGAGCCACTGCTTTGGGCTTACTTCTTATGATGTTTTGTTTTACAGATGTAGGTTAAGTAACTTGGCCAAGATGATGCAGCTTGTAAGTAGTGGAATCAGAATTTGGATTCAGGCAGTCTGGCTGATTGGCCAGACTCTGCTAATAATGAAACAGTGCCGGCTAGAAGGTCATACTCAGAACTGGAAATTGTCTAGCAAATCCTAGATTTTCAGAAAGTGTTTTGATACTTCTTAATGCCTGGGTTATTATGTCCAGAGATAAAATAGTTAGATAAGGATGTTATCTTGCTGGAATGTGAGCTCCACTAACACAAGGAAAGGACATGCAGGATTTATTTCAACCCATTTGTAAGAAAGTGAGAGCACATCTCTTAGAGGTATAATTTTAAAATGTGATTTCTGTTGTAGAGTTGAAGATAATACTTTTGAAACATAAAGATTGTTTTGAAAATGTAGATACAATGTTGTAGTTTCCTAAGATAATGTAATTTGAAGGCAGGCCAGAGAGGTGGTTCATGGAAACTTTGTTTCTCTAAATAGTTTTGGAGGAAGGACTTCCTCTGTTCCACTCAGGAGAGTATTCCTACTGAAATTTCCTTGTCTTTCTGGAACAAATAAAATATTCTTGTTTAAAGGGTTGCTTTTTCATTTGAAAATAAGATTTTGTTGAGAAATCCAGAAGTGTGCTGTGTGTGATGATTAGGTTTGTCAGTTTACCTAGTTATTTAATCAAATACTAATCTGCGTGATGCTGTGATGATATTCTGAAGATGTGGTTAACATCTATAATCAGTTGACCTGATCTAAAGAATATTACCCTAAATAATGTGGATGGGCCTCATTCAATCAATTGAAGGCTGAAAGAGCCAAAACTGAGGTGTCCTGAAGAAGACAGTATTTTCCTCAAGGCTACAGCATCAATTCCTGCCTGAGTTTACTGTCTGTAGATCTACCCTACACATTTTGAAGTTGCTATCTTCCACAATTGTGTGAGCCAGTTCCTTAAAATACCAATATCTCAATATCTGTCTATATGTAGATGTAGATATTTACGTTTTTATCTACATCTATATTTTTTTCCTATCAGTTCTGTATATCCGGAGCGCCCTGACTGATTCAAATTTGGGTGCTGAGAGTGGTTCTAGTGAGCAGAATCTTAAGGATGAGTTTTCTGAATTGATTATAGTGTTTCTGGAATTGGTTTTCTAACCTGATCAGATTTAAAGGCAATAATGAGTATTCCCAGTAGAAAAGAGGACTCTGATAGTCCATGGTGTGATATGGTAATAGAGATATGCAAAAGGTCACTATTGGATACTCCCACTCATGCTTATAGACAACAACAAGATTCAGAACAATCAGATATTTGGTACCTTAGAACATTTAAATCAAATTAATAAGTATAATCTTGGCTGGTTGCTCTTAATTGTGCTGGATGAAGTGAGAAAAGGAAAGGATGATCCCAGCTACTGGGGAGACTGAGGCAGGAGAATCACTTGAACCCAGGAGGTGGAGGTTGCAGTGAGCTGAGATCACACCACTGCGCTCACTCCAACCTGGATGACAGAGTGAAACTGTCTCAAAAAAAAAAAAAAAGAAAGAAAAGAAGGGTGGGCTTAAGGCTTCAAATTCCCAATTGACGCTCCAAAAAAGTGACCTGAAAGTTTCTGTGTCTGCCCTAAAACCCATTATCTTCTGTAGTTGCAGAGCTGAGGTTGGTGAAAACCAAACCCAGAGTCTCATCCTGTAGGTGGCTGAATTACAGTGCAAACTGAATTCACTTCCTCACCTTGGTCTGCTGTTAAAATGAGGGCATTGATTGGGAAAGAATGGGATCCTCAGATTTGGAATAGGGCCATATGGGAACATCCTGATGAAGCTGGGGATGTTGAACTCCTAAATTTTACTCACTCTTTTTTGCCAGTAGAAGCAATTCTTTCACCTTTGAGGAGGTTAACCCTGCTTTGCCTGGTGAACCTGTAATGGCCTCCCTTGAGGTAGCTACCTTGCAAGACATTGCTGGTTCTCCTCAGGTGTCCATGAAGAGCTCTGGGCTGCTCTTCTCTGCAGAGCGGAGATTGCAGTGTGAGCTGCTGCCACTGACTGGGATCCTTAACTGTAACAGGGATGATTGGATCCCAGATGGCAGGGACCATGTGATCACCAAAGACTAAGTGGGCGTGTTGCCATCGTGGGGTACAGTGGAGTCAAAGCAACAGTCTGAACAGTCTGACTCGAGAGTCCTACGGCATTGGGTGGGTAGTCATGGTGTCTGGAATAGAATTAGATGGGCAGTCTACTGAATTCTGAATTGATCTGTATAAGCAGAAGAGTTCTAGGTCAAGTGAATGGAAGCCTTACTTGAATTACCAAAAGAAAGAGTGATGGTCCCTCAATCAATTCCCAGATTTGAGTCATTTTACAGTCCTAGAACCCCTTGAATGAGGGGAGGCTGGATCCTTTTGAGGAAAGACCCCGTTGTGCTGCCAAGAATTTATACTGTTAATTTTTTTCCCCAAGTTTTCCCAAAAGGACCTATGGTTTATCAGGGCAAGTGTGCATTGGAGAAAAAGAAATAATCAGACTTCTCATGGATTACTGAACACTTAACTCTGAACTGACACTAATTCCAGGACACTCAAGGTGTCATTTTGGCCCACCATTCAGAGTAGGGGCTTGTTTAGGTTAGGTGGTCAATGGAAGTTTAGCCCAGGTCCTCCTTGCAGTGGGTCCTCATATTCATCTTGTGGTTACTTCCCTAGTTCCAGGATGAATAACTGGTATAGACATACTCAGTAACTGGCAGAATCCCCACACTGGTTCCCTGACCTGTGGAGTGAGGGCTATTGTGGTAGGAAAGGCCAAGTAGAAGCCACTAGAGCTGCCTCTTCCTGGAATAATAGTAAGCCGAAATCAATACCGCATTTCTGGAGGAATTGCAGAGATTAGTGCACTTAAGGATGCAGGGGTGGTGATTCTTGACATATTCCCATTCAACTCTCCCATTTGGCCTGTGCAGAAAACAGATTGATCTTGGAACATGACAGTGGATTACCATAAACTTAACTGAGTGGTGACTAATTGTAGCTGTTATTCCAGATGTCATTTCATTGCTTGAGAACCTATCCCCAGTAGCTGGCATGCAGTTATTGATCTGCTAAATGTTTTTCTTAGTAAGTATCTATTAGTAAAGATCACCAAAAGCACTTTTCTTTTCTTTTCTTTTTTTTTTTTTTTTTTTTTTTTTTGAGACAGAGTGTCACTCTGTCGCCTAGGCTGGAGTGCAGTGGCACGATCTCACTGCAACCTCCTCCTCCCAGGTTCAAGCAATTCTCCTGCCTCAGCCTCCTGAGTAGCTGGGATTACAGGTGCACGCCACCACACCCAGCTAATTTTTGTATTTTTAGTAGAGACGGGGTTTCACCATGTTGGTCAGGCTGGTCTTAAACCCTTAGCCTCATGATCTGCCAGCCTCAGCCTCCCAAAGTGCTGGGATTACAGGCGTGAGCCACCGCACCTGGTCAGGCAGTTTTGTTTCAACTAACAAAGCCAGAAATACACCTTCACTGTCCTACCTCAGGGATATCAACTCTCCAACTCTATGTTGTAATTAAGATCACAGGGATCTTGTTATGAGTTGAATTATGTCTTCTAGAAACTCATATATTGGGATTCTAGCCCTCAGTACCTCAGGATATGACCTTATTTGGGAATAGCGTAGTTACAAATGTAATTAGATAAGATGAGGTCATACTGGAGTAGGCTGGGCCCCTAATCCAGCACGACTGGTGTTCTTAAAAAAGGAGAAATTTGAACATAGATACTCACACAGGGAGAATGCCATGTGAAATCGAAGTAAAGGAACACCAAGAAATGTCGCACATTTCCAGCAAACCATCAGGAGCAAGCGGGGAAGCATGAAATTCTTCCTCACCGCCCCTGAAGGAACCAACCTTGCTGACACCTTGATCTTGGACTTCTAATCCCAGAGCTGGAGACAGTGCATTTCTGTTGTGTAAGCTCTTCAGTTTGTGGTTCTCTATTACAGCAGCTGTAGCAAACAAATAGAGACCCTGATCACCCTTCCCTTCCACAGGACATCATACTGGCCCATCACATTGATGACATTATGCTGATTGGACCTGGTGGGCAAGAAGGAACCACTACTCTAGACTTACTGGTAAGACATTTGCGTGTCAGAGAGTGGGAAATAATTCCAACAAATATTCAGGGCCGTCCACCTCAGTGAAGTGTCAAGGGGTCCACTGGTGTGGTGTAGGGCATGTTACCACCTACAACAAAAAGAGAGAAGCAAGATCTAGTGGTCCTCTTTGGATTTTGGAAGTGACAAATTACTCATTTGGGTGTGCTATTTCAAGTTGTTTACTGAGTGACTTGAAATGCTGCTAGTTTTGAGTGGATCCCAGAACAAAAGGCACCTCTGCAACAGGTCCAGGCTGTTGTGCAAACTGCTCTGTCGCTCAGGCCATATGACCTAGCAGAGCTTATGGTGCTTGAAATGTCTGAGGCAGATTGAAATGCTGTATGAAATCTTTGGCAGGCCCTATAGGAGAAAATTACAGTGTAGATCCTTAGGATTTTGGAGCAAAGTCTTTCCATCCTTTGCAGGTAACCGCTCTTGTATTAAGAAACAGCTTTTGGGCTTGCTACTGGGCTTAGTAGAAACTGCACGCTTAACCATGGGCCACCAAGTCATGCAACTGACTAAAAAAATGACTAAAGTATTTCAGCAGTTAAGAGCACAAGCTCATGGCATGTGTTCAAATCCTGGTTATATTATATTTGCTAACTGTGTCATCCTTGAGTAAGTGACCAAATTTTGTGTTTTAATTTTCTCACGGAGTGATTTTGTAGAATAAATGAGATGATACAGTGCTTAGCACAGAACCTGCTCATTTTTAGCTTATCTTAATACAACTAAAACTGCTGTTGCCGTGTCATGTGAAGTCATTAGTTCATGTCTTTAAGTGTGATTGTAGAATTTTTTTGTCTTGGTACAGCAGAAAAAACAGAGTGATTTTTTTGAATTCATGTAAACCAGAGCAGAAGTTTGAAATAGTGAACAGTCTTGTAGGCATTATGTGCTTTCAAATTCTGAGTTTATTACTTCTGAGAATTAACCATGGTAGCAGTGGTCTACGACTTCTGTGGGTGAAAGGGTAGCTGGGCTTCAAGCATGTGCAGCAGTGGGCAAAGAATGGAGGTGAGGGCAGAAGCATCAGACATTAGGAAGGGGTCCTCCCGGAGAAAGGGGAGGTGGGTGGTTCAGATTTTGTGATGCCAATGGCAAGATGAGTCCTATTGGAAAGTCTCATTGATAACCAAAAATTATTTTCAAGGCAGACTTAAAAATTAGGGCTCCCCATTTTTACCTACTTCTTCTACATTGCCTTTGTAACTTATTGGACTTGTTAAATTGAATTAAACATAGTATTTTTTTTTTTTGAGTCCTTGATTTTTTAACCTAAGCATGGATTATCGTAACTCTTCCTTGCTATTCGAAATACTGAAATTCTTGTTATAGTTTGAGCTGCTAAGTAGGCTGCATTGTAATTTGAGTCATTTGTTAAAATTAGAAGAATTAGATAAACAGTGATGGGCTTGCAATGTAGTGTTTGCCAAATGAATGTCATCTATAATGTTAAGAAAAATTTTATTTGTATGGCACACCATGTAAAATAGAGCAGACCTATTTCAAATTCTAAATGCAAGTTTTTATTTTATTTTTCTTGCCATATTCATCACTGTAAATGCAAGATTTTAAAAAGACATATTTTAAAATTGGACCCAGAATACAAGTGCTGTCTATTACAACATGGCTTCTGGTACTCTGATGATCAAATCACATTTTCTGAAATATATTTGATACAGTAAACACTGACAAAACTAGTTAACCCCACAGAGAAGGTTATGAGTATTTTTCACCAAAGCCAAGGTGAAACAGATGCTATTGCAATTTACTTGTTGTAAAATATATGTATAATTTCTCATATGTCCTTTTTTGGTTTAACAAACATAGGCATTATTTTCTTTATCAAGTAAATTCCTATTGCTGAGCATGTTTTAGTTAGTAACAATAAATTTGTGTTAAACCTGATTTTCAATGTAGGAGATAGAAATGAAATTTATAGTTTGGCTCTCAATCCTTTATTTTCAGAGAAAAGACACAATTTATACACATGAACAATTTGTGGAGATGCGGGAAATCAATTAGACTAGCAGTTCTCTCTCTCTCTCTCTCTGTCTCTGTCTCTGTCTCTTTTTTTTCCCCCCAGTAATCCAGGAACAAGTTATGAACTATTACATGTCCTTATCTGTAAACATAAAGGATGGTACTAAGGGGCCTCTCAGTTTTCTTCCAAGTCTTAACATTCTGCAGTTCTAATGCAGACAACTATGACTAAACCTAAGGTTGCTCCTTTTATACAGTTGTACTCTGTATGGCCTGCCATTTTTGTAGTCCCTGTAACAAAGACTTTGAGAAGATAAAAATAATCCTGACTCATGCAATGGTTGGGAAGATTTCCAAAGGAGAGTAGGCTTGTGTTTTCCATTGCTGTGTAACAAATTACCCCCAAATTTAGCAGCTTAACACAGGTTTATTATCTCAGTTTTTCTGGATCAGGAATATGGGTACATCTTAGCTGGTTTGCTGCTTAGCATCTCAAAGTGTCAGTTAGGCTACATTCTCATCTGGAGGAGGTTCAACTATGGAAGAATCTGTTTGCAAACTCATTCAGGTTGTAGGCAGAGTTCATCTTTTGGACTACATGAGTGAGGGTGCCATCTTCTTCCTGTTGACTGGTGGCCTCCCTCAGGGACTAGAGGCTGTTCCCTGTATGCGGCCCTGTCCATAGGCAGTTCATCATATGGCACTTTGTTTCCTCGAGGCCAGCAGGAGGGAGACTCTTTCTCCAGTCTGCTGAGATGGAGTCCTTTCTATCTTTTCTAACGTTTAGTGCTTAGAAGTAAGTGACAGGTTCCACCCACACTCAAGGGGAGAAGATTCTACAAGGATGTAGCTCACTGGGGTTCACCTTGGGGTGTGTTCCAGAAGACTATTTCTGTATTGACATTGTGGCATGCCTACACATTATTGTGCTTATTTAACAAAGAAATCTATGACATTACTTTTTTTTCCCTCCCTCATATCGAAATTAAGGTGCTTTCTGATTGCCTAGATTTCAACTAAATGCAAATTTAATATTTATTTGCTTTGGGATTTTTAGTTTCAAGCTTTAACTGGAGAAGAAAATCTCCATTGAAACCTCCTTCTGCTCTTATGAGCACCCAGAATGGAGGAAGAGTGCTGATATGACGAGCCAGGCTCCAGGACAGTAATAGTCATGTGTAGCTTAACAATGGGAATGCATTCTGAGAAATGCATCATTAGGCAGTGTTGTCATTGTGTGAACATCACAGAGTGTATTTACACAAACCTAGATAGTAGAGCCTCCTACACACCTAGGTTATATGGTATAGCCTGTTGTCCCAGGCTACAAATGTATATGGCATGTAATTGTACTGAATAGTGTAGCAGTTGTAGCACAGTGGTAAGTCCTTGTGTATCTAAACATAGAAATAGAAAAAATATGGTATTATAATCTTATGGGACTATCACCATATATGTGGTGTGTCATTGATAGAAATGTCATTATGGGGCACATGACTGTATATGGTTTTGTTTTCCAGTGACTGGAGTCTTGGAAGTATACATAAGCCTTTCATGGGAATAAACCTTCCTTTAGTTCCTTTTCTTTTGGTTCTGATGAGTGGTTTTCTTCCCATTGGAGTGATATGGTGGGATTCTAATTGGGTGTTGGGTTAGGAATGAAAGAGTGGAGTAAGGGCTGGAAAGATCTCATTATTGTCTGGCTTAGTTTACTACAGTTGTGCATTGGCACAGACACATTGTATGTGAATGAGAAATATTAGTTCTTATAAGAAGAAGGCATTGGACCTTTGAAAAGAGATAAGGTGTGCAATAAGAGAGTTGGAAGTAAATGGAGTAGGGAAGTTAGTAGATATGAGTTTAAGTTGAGATCAGTCAGCATGGTTTATTTTCTTATCTAGCTTACACACAGGTGTCAGATTGGATTTGACACAATTAGGGTTCAGGCAAACTAATGTGATAAAGACAGAGCAGCCCAGATTTGGGGGTATATGCAGAGAGTAATTATGAATGATAGACTTACTTTTGTGGACTGAATGTTTGTGCCTCCCAAAATTCCTGTCTTGAAGTCCTAATCCCCAATGTGATGGTATTAGGATGCGGAGCCTTTGGAGGGTAATTAGGTGATATGGCTAGGCTTTGTGTCCCCACCCAAATCTCATCTTGAATTATAATCCCCATAATCCCCATGTGTCAAGGGAGAGACCAAGTGGAGGTAATTGAATTGTGGGGGCAGTTTCTCCTGTGCTGATCTCATGGTAGTGAGTTCTCATGAGCACTGATGTTTTATAAGGAGCTCTTTCCCCTTTCACTCAGCACTTCCTGCTACCTTGTGAAGAAGGTGCCTTGCTTTCCCTTTGCCCTCTGCCATGATTGAAGTTTCCTGAGGTCTCCCCTAGCCATGCTGAACTGTGAGTCAATTAGACTCTTAAATCAGCTTTGTGCTAACACAGGCTGGCTCCCTGTGTTAGTTCATTCTCACACTGCTATAAAAATACTACCTGAGACAGGGTAATTTATAAACAAAAGAGATTTAATGAGTCACAGTTTGGCATGGCTAGAGAGGCCTCAGAAAACTTACAGTCATGGTGAAAGGCAAATGGGAAGCAGGCACCTTCTTCACAAGGCGGCAGGAAGCAGGGAGAGGGCACAGGGGAAACTGCCATTTTTAAGACCATCAGATCTTGTGAGAACTCCTTGTCACAAGATCAGCAAGGGGGAGACCGCCCCCCTGATCCGGTTGCTCCCACCAGGTCCCTTGCTCAACATATGGGGATTACAATTTGCAATGAGATTTGAGTGGGGACACAGAGCCAAATCATGTCACTTCATTCAAGGTTACAGAGTGGCTGCTAGAACCCCCAGAATCCGTATGTTGTGTTCCTTTCTCACCCCCAGTTTAGGAGAGAGAATTAGGTCCCCAAACCATGAAATATAAGTCCTCCTCAAAATTCTTAAGACTCTGCTGAGTCACATGCCCACCCCTGGACCAACAGCCATCCAGCCACACAATGCTATGAGCCCTATCCTTTTATCAGGATCCATCATTGAAGCTGAGGGGTGGGTAGACAGCTGCCTGAGCAGAACAGGGGCTCTGTCAAGGGAACAGGGGAGTGGATGCTTAGTAGGCAGCCAACACTTTCTCTTACCTTGTCTAACCAGTAATTTAGTTAACTGTTTTATCTACTGTAGTTCTTTTTTGTAACTATAGAAAATCTTACAGTGGAAGTCTTCCTGTATACTGTGAAGCCATGTCCAATACAGTAGCCATCAGCCACTTGTTACTATTGTAACTTAAAGTAATTAAAGTTGAAAAATTAGTACTTAAGTCACACTAGTTACATTTCGGGTATTGTGTAGGCACCTGTGTGTAGTGGCTACCTTATTGAACAGCACAGATATAGAACATTTTCATCATTTCAGAAAGATCTGTTGAACAGAACTGCACTAAATTGTTTTGAGTAAAGTTTTCGTGTAAGCATTGAGCCACAGTAGAAACAAGGATAGCACCTACTTTACTCGGTTTTCATCTTGTGTTGGGGATTATAGGATCTGAAATTTAGCCAAAATGGGAAATAGGAATTCATTTATATTGAGGTGATTGAATATAATGTTTGATACTACTTAGGACTTAAAAATATCAGAGCTGTTTTATAAAATATTCTTTTTTCCATTAAGAATGTACAAATTATTTTTGTTATGTAGTAACTCTATGAAACTTTGATGACACCTTGAAGTCCAGAACGTGGAAAATGTTGTAATGTGAACAACTTTATGTGGAGGTAACATACCCATGATAATGATTCTCACCGTACAATGAAAGTGACTGCCCAGTTTGTCATTGTAGTAGAGTATGCAAAACTTTTCATGGAATATAGACGACTGTGTATTAGTGCAACCGCAGATATGCTTGATATAACCTGTCTCCACTATTCTGAGGCTGTATCTATCCAACCAGAATTAAGGCTAAAGAATTGTTGTATTAAGTACCTTAAAAACAGTTATGTACCCCTGTAGTCTCAGCTAGTGTGGAGGTGGGAGGATTGCTTGAGCCCAGGAGTTCTGGGCTGTAGTATGGACTGCTGATCAGGTGTCTGCACGAAGTTTGGTATCAATATGGTGACCTCCCTGGAGCAGAGGACCACCAGAGTGCCTAAAGAGAGGTGAACTAGCCCGATCCAGAAAGCGAGCAGGTCAAAACTTTCATCTGATCAGTAGGGGGATCACACCTGTGAATAGCCACTGTACTCCAGCTTGGGCAAAATAGCAACACCCTGTCCCAAAGAATAAAAATAAATGTTAGAAAATATATATGTATATGTATGAGATTTTATTTATATGTTACTAGGTTATTGGAGATGTGTGTTTATATATATACATGTATACATGTACAAGAAATTCCTAGGAGTAGTGTTACTAGGTTATTGGAGATAGAATATATTGGTTATTGGAGATGTGTGTGCATATATATGTATACATGTATATGTATACATATATAAACAGGATATAACATATTGGTTATTGGAGGTGTGTGTGTATATATATAATGTGTGTATATATAATACACATGTATATATACATATGTGGGTGTATAACCAATAACCAGTATGTTATATCTCCAATATACATGTATACACACACATCTCTCCAATAACCAATATATAATGTCTCCAGTAACCTAGTAATACTTCTAAGAATTTCTTGAAGAACATAAAATATGCACAAAAATGTTATGCATGAGGATACTCTTTATAGTGCATTAAAACTGGGGACAATCTAAGTTTCTAAGAGTAAGATAATGACTAAATCAATTATGGGGTGTTATATCCCCCAAGATGATGAACTATTTCTTATCCAGATGTTCAGACTCATATTTTTGGTGACTCTAATGTTGTATGCATAAGCTAATGGTAAAGAATGGAAAATTACATGTAATACAGAAAGCAGTAATCCAGGATCTAAATTAAGTTCATGCAGTTTAGTTCTCAGCTGACTCCCGTGTTCAAATTCCAAGGTCAATGAAGACTGACCAGTTAGTTAATTGTTTTGAGCAGATTTCTCTATGAAGTAAAATATAGTTTCAGAAGCAAATGAGTTCATTTTATCCTTCTTGCTGTATATTAACTTTTCCTTACTCCTGCTTTTATCATATCACTTCCCTGCTCAAAACTTCACTTACTCCTTAGGAATTAAAAAATCCTCTACAATTCCAGCCTCATTTCTTATTACCCTGAAAAGGCCCGTCTTTACATATTGACACGCTGTGCCTTTTCAAGTAGCATTTCCACTTTAACCTAGAATGACTTTCCATCTTCTCCAATGCTCTTAAGTTTTTCTTTCAAAGGTATCCTGCAGCCTTCAACTGACCACTGTAGTTCAGTTAGCCCTTTCTTTTTTTCCCCCAATACACAGTATGTTTATAAACTTATAACTCATGTTTGACATGTCTCCTATCTTGGAATATTTAATTACCCATTTATAACTAGATTGTAAACCACTTAAGGGCAGTGAAAACATACATTATACTGATTTGTTCTAGGTGCCAAAAGGGTTACAGTTCTGTGTAATGTCCACCCTTTGGTGGGGGGGGGTCAGTGAAAAGTTCCACTGTTAAATTCTTTATAACTTTTACATTGGTAGATCTTAGGTACTCTGAAGATATAGAAGAAAATCCCCTGGTTTGTACCTCTGATGGAGTTATAATTCAGTTGAGAAAACTAAGAGTTAAATTTCCTGGAGTAATGTTGAACAATTGGGAGATGCTTTGTAAATATTTCAGGCCAGGTGCTGTGGTATGCTACCTGAGAAGTAGAGGCAGGAGGATTGCTTGAGTCAGGAGTTGGTGGTTACGGTGAGCTATGATTGTGCCACTGCACTCCAGCCTAAGTGACAGAGCAAGATCCCGTCTCTAAACGTGTGTGTGTGTGTGTGCGCGCGCGCGCGCATGTGTGTTTTATAGTGTGTGTGTTTGTGTGTTTTATAGTGAAGTACTTCCTGCTACTAACCACCGAAGCAGTGAGGGGCTCTGGCAGTTGGAGATGAAATGACCGTAGAGGAATCGTTACCCTTTCACTGTGATGATATACGGAAGAGGTGGAACTGCTTCCTCTGTCCACACACATCGATAGTCTGTGCTCACTCACCAGGTGTTACCTTCAGAAACTTCAAATATATTTGTGTTAATTCACATGTTTAAATTTATTCAGGATTATGTACATAGATGTACACATAGGGTGATTTAAGTATTGGTATGAATTTTACCTAGTTAAGAAGTACTTTGAAGGTTGAGAGGTTTTAAATCAGTAGTAAGGAAGATGGAGAAATATATCATGCTAACTTGGACAAAAGGTCATAAAGGATGATAGTGGCAGAACATCAAATTTTATCTCAGGTATGGATATTTTATGTTACCTTGTTAAGTTATGTTGAATTAATTTATCGTCAACATACAAACATACATTCTAGACTTAGGCAAGAACAACAAAAGTTAATTTATGCTTTAAGGGAAAGTTAATGGTTTTAACATCAAAAAAGTTAAATTTTTTGTTGGTAAAAAAAAAAAAGTTGTGCTTTAAGGAAAGAGGCTTTCTCATAGATGTATAGTTCGAACATGTAAGTAGAGATGAGAATGTCACCAAGTCATCCATTCAGGATCTGAGCATCTTAGCTGTTAACATCTCTGGGGTTTGTAACAACGAAAGATAGAGTTGGGCAGGAGGAAAGCCAGGGTGGCAAATGAGCTATCCCAGAAGGTGACCTGCTTGTTACAAGTCCACAAGCACTATCTGTCCTTTCTCAGGTTAGCACACTGCTATCATCCTTTGTGTACCACAGCTTTTATGTTTTGAACTTCTTCATTTTTGAGTCCTTCTATCAATGGAAATAATTTTCTTGGGAAGGATATGTGGTGTCTTAGTCCCTTCAGGCTGCTGTAACAAAATACTATAAACTGGGTGGTTCATAAACAATGGAAATTTCTTTTTCATGGTTCTGGAGGCAGGCAGGTCTAAAGCAGGGTACTGGCAGATAAGGTGTTTGGTGCAGGCCCATTTCCTGGCTCACAGACAGACCTCTTTTCACTGTAACCTCACATGATGGAGGGTCCATGAGCGCTCTTGAGTCTCTTTTATAAGGTCGTTGTTCTCATTCAGGAACGCTCTGCCCTCATGACCTGATCACCTCCCCGAAAGCCCCACCTCAGAATGCCATAACTTGGAGGTTAGGACTTCCTATATGGAGGGACACAAATATTCAGATCATAGCATGTGTGCAGGATTTGGGAGCTTTTAAATATTTGAAAATGTCTTTAACGTGTCTGTCAAATTGAATTTTCTTACAATTCTTAGATCACATGCGTTCTCTTTAAATTCTGCAGTTAATTGCTCTGTTGTTTTCTGGTTCTTAATAAAACTGAAAAGTCTAAGACCAGCATGATAGTTAGATATATGAAGACAAGCTGTTTTTCCCTGTGTCCTAATAGGATATTTTTTTTATATAATTTAAACAAGTTCATGTAAGGAATTTTCTCAGGAGCATGTCTGCTCGGAGCTGTTGTCCAGCAAGAGGGTTCCAACCTGGATAGGGGGGTGCGCGGGAAAATCAGACAGACAGACAGACAGACAGACGGGGTCTGAAGGGTTGAGAAGTCAAATGCTTCGCCAAACGCCTTTATTTTGCTCAAGGTCAGTTTATATACATTTTCTAAAGAAGTCACGTCAACTAAGTACATAATTCCTTTTCGATAAGGGGGAACAGAAAGGTCAAAGACAGAATCAGGTCAAGCAGGTTGTTCCTTATTATCTATTCTGTCAGTGTCTTAATCTAGCTACAAAGTAAGTTCTCAATTATCTAAGACAGTATACCACTACTTTTCTAAGGGGTAAGTAAAGGCAAAACAGAAGCATGCTTGTAAAAGTAAAACACAATAGAACACATGACTGCTAAGTATAGGGGCAAACTGCATCCCAGGACCGCATAGCTATCTGGCCATTGTCCTCAACAGTGTACACTTTAACCAAATCCTCTTTTGATTTCTTCTTTCCTTAGCTTGACTTCCTCCAACTGGAGACACTGTGTCTGGGCTCAAACTCACTGTTTGGTGAGACCCAATGTCTGGGGGTCTCACACAGGAGCGTTTCCCACAGAATTTTATTTTGCCTTAAACATATTAAACCTATTGGTTTTTGCAGTCTCGGGTCTTTTTTTATCATTATTTTTCTAATTACAGTTTTAGGAACCTAAGATCTCTTTTGAATTTGTGTATCTGTGAACTTTTCTTTGTAATTTTCGTCTTCTTGACCATTTCTCTTCATTCTTATACAGCTTCTCTAGTTTGCACAGTACTCTCCAAAGTACTGATTTTATGAAATTTGATAAATTGCTGCATTCAAGGGAATAGGAAGATCCTTGGCTGACTTTCATATAGCTTTTTGTCTTGAACAACTTGGGCTCCAAAGGAAGCACATATTTGGGGAGTAGGAGGGAGAGGCAATCATTGAGTGTCATGTGGGATCTTTTGTGTCCCAGATACAAAAGATGTTGAGCAATCCAGGTGGATAAGTCCTATTCTAGTTTTTAGGTGGATGGTGAGAGTCAGAAAAAGATCTAGACAGTAAACATAAATTGGGAGTTTGTCACCTAATGGATATAAAGGTCATTGCCCAGATAAAAATGTATAGAACCTGCATTCAGATTTAAGAGAAAAAGGAGTCTATTACCAAGACCAGGAAGGAACCTCCATGATAAGAACACCAGAAGAAAGAAGCTGGAGTTCTAAAAGGAAAGTCTGAAAGAGTTTGAACAAGTAGGACGCAAATAGTGAGGGTAATTATGTGTAACAGAATGAAGGGCCTCAAAGGTATGAAGAGAAGCTCATTGCTGGTTGTAATAGGAGCATTTTGGTATGGGAGGTAGGGAAAAAGAGGAGGCTGGTTTTGTCGGGGGGGTTTTGTTTTTGTTCTTTATTTTTTTTGAAGTGGAGTCTCTCTCTGTCGTCCAGGCTGGAGTGCAGCGGTGCTATCCCGGCTCACTGCAACCTCCGCCTCCTGGGTTCACGGGATTCTCCTGCCTCAGCGTCCCAAGAAGCTGGGATTACAGGCACCCATCACCACGCCCAGCTGATTTTTGTATTTTTAGTAGAGATGGGATTTCGCCATGTTGGCAGGCTGGTCTCAGACTCCTGACCTCAGGTGATCCGCCTGCCTCGGCCTCCCAAAGTGCTGGGTTTATAGGTGTGAGCCACCATGCCAGGCCAAGGCTGTTGTTTTAAGAAATTTTGCTGATAGCAGGAAGAAGAGAAATTGGTCAGATATCACATAAAAACCTACTTTCTTGATGGCATATCTGTACAACAATGAAAGAAAGAAGCCAGTGGTGTAATTGCCCAGTAGGTTCTTCCTGCCTGCTGCACAGACAAAACCAGTTCCCTGAGACTGTGCTGTTGGAGTACACAAAGTTTTATTAATGGGATGCTGCCCACTTAGGAGACAGCTATTACATTACTCAAATCAGCCTCCCTGAAGGCTCAGAGGTTAGTGTTTTTCAAAGATAGCTTGGTGAGCAGAGAACTAGGGGATGAGTGCTGCTGATTGCTTTGAGGATCAAATCATAGGGGTGTGGAAAATGGTCTTTGTGTGCCCAGCCTGTCTCTGGATGGGGGCAGTAGGACTGGTTGAGTCATGAGTCACAAGTCCAGGTGGGGTCAGTGTAAAAAATATTTCAGGCCAGGTGCAGTGGCTCACGCCTGTAATCCTAGCACTTTGGGAGGCTGAGGTGGGTGGATCAGGAGTTCGAGACCAGCCTGGCCAAGATGGTGAAACCCCGTCTCTACTAAAAATACAAAAATTAGGCACAATGGTGGGCACCTGTAATCACCGCTACTTGGGAAGCCAAGGCAGGAGAATCGCTTGAACCTGGGAGGTGGAGGTTGCAGTGAGCTGAGATCGCACCACTGCCCTTTAGCCTGGGCGATAGAGCAAGACTCCATTCCCCCCTCCACCGCCCCCCCCACACACAAAATTCAGAAAACTAATCTTAGGTTTTACAATAATGGTGTTATTTATAGGAGCCATCAGGGAAGTCACAAATCTTGTGACCTCTGGCCCCATGACTCCCGAACAGTAAGGGATTATAGAAACTATGCCTACATATGTAGGCCAGGTGCAGTGGCTCACATCTGTAATGCCAGCACTCTGGGAGGCCAAGGTGAGCAGATCACCTGAGCTCAGGAGTTCAAGACCAGCCTGGGCAACATGGTGAAACCTTGTCTCTATAAAAAAATACAAAAATTAGCTGGGCACAGTGGCACACACCTCCCAGCTACTCAGGAGGCTGAGGCAGGAGAGTTGCTTGAGCCTGGGAGGTGAAAGTTGCAGTGAGCTGAGATTGCACCATTATACTGCAGCCTAGGCAGTAGAGTGAGACCTTTTCTCAAAAAAAAAAAAGAAAGAAAAAAGAAACTATGCATACATTTAATCAGAATTTAGGCCCTTCCCATAATCCTAATCTTGTGACCTTTCATTAGTTTTACAAAGGTAATTTCAGTCCCAAAACAAGGAGAGCATCAGTTTTAGGGAGGGACTATTATCTTGGTGTCAGAGTTAAACTATGAATTCCTCCCATGGTTAGCTTGCTCTGTACCCAGGAACAAGCGAAGACAGCCAGCCAGTGAGGCTAGCAGCAAGGTGGAATCAGCCATGCTAGATTTCTCTCACTGTCATAATCTTTGCAAAGGCACTTTTGATGGAGTGA
This sequence comes from Cacajao melanocephalus, assembly GCA_963573385.1. Classification (NCBI taxonomy): domain Eukaryota; kingdom Metazoa; phylum Chordata; class Mammalia; order Primates; family Pitheciidae; genus Cacajao; species Cacajao melanocephalus. The sequence goes on from CAUYLG010019556.1 coordinate 104,268, forward strand.
GCAGTTGAGGGTACAGGAAAGAGAATGGCAGTACAAAAATACGAGGAAAATGGGGTCAATGACTTGGGTTCACTTTTAAAGGGAGGAGGGAATAGTTTCATCTAATTATTCCCTCAACAAACATTTATTGAGTCCATTCTGTGTGCCATTTATTGAGTCCCTTCTATGTGCCAGTAGGCACATGGGATACAGTGAAAAAACAAAACAAAACAGTAAAAAAACTCTACTCTTGGGGGACCGTAAGTAGTAAACATAGTAAGTAAATTATATAAGAGGTTAGAAGATAAGTGGTGTGGGAAAAATGAAACTAATAGAGCAAGGTAAGGAAGACTGGGATATTGAGGCCAGAAAGGAGTGGTGCTGTAGTTTTAAATAGGATGATCACGGTAGGCTTTACAGAGCAGGTAGCATTTGAAAAAAAAACTTACAGGAGGCAAAGGAGTTGGCCATGTTGCTATCTGGAGAATGCCTTGTTCAAGGAGAGGGAACAGCTGGTGCAAAAAGTCTTAAAACAGGCACCTTTGAGCCTGTGGGCAGAGCTGCAAACCTAGTGTGGCTGGAGCAGAGGCAGCAGGAACACAGAGATGCCATTGTTGTCAGGGGTTTCTGGAGAGGTATAGAGGTTAGGTAGGACCTGGTCTGACAGTTTAAGGACTTTGGCTCTTACTCCACGAAAAATGGGAAAGTTTTAAAAAGAAGAGAGTCATGATCTGACTTAGATGCCATTATATGGTCAGCTTACATATGAGGCTTGAAGAGATTCAGAAAGCTATGGAATAGTCTCTGAGAGGAATCTGATCAGAAATTGTCATGGACTGTCGAGGAGCACACGGCTTGTCTGAGATATGATGTACTATCAGTATATGCTGGCATTATTTTACTCAGTTTTGTTTTTGTTAGCAGCACTTAGTTACTGAGATATGTTTGTGGACGAAACAGATAACCGGACTGGCTGAATGTTGGATTTTGCTGAAGAGGAAGGTAGTAATTCAAGTAATGTGCTATAGAATCTAGGCTGGTTAAAGACTTCAGTGTGAAAGTTAGATTTGAACTAGGAAAAGGACAGGACAGAGTGGAGCAAGACACTAGAACTAGGCTGTAGAGAAAAGAAGAGAGTGGAGGCTAGAAGCTGAGACTGAGATAGTATAGTTTTCAGAATTTCAGTTATGGAGCAGTATCAGATGATTTCAAGGTCAAGGGCTTGACCAGTGAATTGAATTGGTGAAGAAACTAGGTATAGTATAATGTGAAATATATTTAGTCTTTTGTCTTTTTCACCCATACTTGTCTCGGAGCTCTTAAAAACCTTGGGAATTTCCTGAGTGAAAGGAGTACCTTCTATTAATAATGAGTCCCTTAACATGTTAGGGTATGCTAATGAGCTAACTTAGGGTAGGGCCTCTGTAGCTTCAGGATGGGGCTACTCACTAGAAATGCAGACAGGATTAGAGTGCTAGATCTTTGAGAGCCATCCTCCAGGAAAGGTTGAGACTGGTGATTAATCTCTACAAAAACCCTTGAGAAACAGACTGGATGAGCATCTATGTTGCTAAGCACATGGAGGTACTGAAAGGGTGGCACACCCAGAAAGGGCACGGAAGCTCCAGACACCCGCCTAATACCTTATCCTCTGCATCTCTTCCATCTGACTGTTCATCTGTATCCTTTGCAATATTTTTTAATAATAATCCAGTAAACACAAGTGTTTCCCTGAGTTCTGTGAGCCTTCTTAGCAAATTAATCAGTCCCAGTGTTACAGGACCACCAGGTTCTGTTGCCCATTGCAAGGCAACAACCAATATGCAGAAACAATGGGAATTGCAGCAGAGAAAGAGTTCAGTAATTGTAGGGCAGCCAGATGAGAAAATGAAACCTTGTTAAAAGAAAAACTTCAGCTGAATTAAATTTAAAGGAGTTTAATGAGCAATGAACCATTTGCAAATTGGGCAGCCCCCAGAATCACAGCAGATTCAGAGAGACTCCTGGGCAGCCATGTGGTGGAGGAAGATTTATAGACCCCCCCTCCCCCCAAAAAAAACGGGAAATGATGTACAGAAGTCAGAAGCGAGGTGTAGAAACAGCTGGATTGGTTACAGATTGGCATTTGCCTTATTTGAACACAATTTGAGCACTCACAGTCCGTGAGTGGTTGAAGTATGTATGGCCACTGGGATTGGCCAAGATTCACCTGTTGTTGCATACTTCTAAATTAGGTTTTCAGTGTGGTCTGCCTATTAAGCTAGGTTATAGTTTATCCACAACAACTCAAATATAGAAGTACAGAGTCCTTCTCAGGCCATGTTTAGTTTGCTTTAACAGTTCCCTACTTTTGGTCATTTTTTTAATTTTCAGAGATTGACCAAAACTAGTCTTTGATGTCACTATTACCATCAGAAATATACTTATTTGGTTTTGAAAACCACTGGAAAATAGTAGAACAGTGAGTTTTGCAAAGGCAGGAACAAGGACTGAGTAAAGGGTACCTCCTTATGCTGGAATGTCGTGTTCATAGGAGAAAAACAAAACCTGGTCAGTTCTGGTCTAGGATCTATGTGTTTTCTTAAAGTCTTAGTTTGATTATTTCACATTTAACATGAGCTACTCCATTTTTGTTTGGTTTGGTCCGTTGGGGCCTAGTGCCTGAGGTCAGTCCAAAACAATGGCCTCTCATAATTAAAAAAATTCCCCCTTCTGTTCTGGTTCTCACTTAGGTGAGAGTGTGACCAAAACTTAGGGGCTTAGTGCCACTCTCAGTTATTATCGTGGGTTTTCAGTTTCAGCACGTCATTTATAGATTATGGTATACTCATGGCTGCACATTCCTTTCCGCTCTTGTCATTCCGGTTGAAGAGAGACTGTATGACGTTTTAGTGATGGCTGAATGCAAACATTTAAAACCTTTGAGAGAATACGGCAGCACACCAGGGAGACTGTTACCATGATTATCGGGAGGATAAATACCAAGAGTTTGGAGTAAGCTTCTTACCCAGGTTCCCAGTGAACCAAACCACCTAAAATCAAATAGATTAAAGAATGAGCTAAATGAAGAGTCTATTCACTTTACTAAGAGGTTTTTTTCACTAATCCCCTACAACTGAATTTTTGTAATCTACATTACAGTAGAAACTGCTATAAAGCCTCATGATATAAATCCCTCATGATAATGAGGGATACATTTTTGTTTGTTTTAATATTTTTTTGAGGCATACATTTTTAATCGTTGCCTTTTTTATTCCAAACCATAGAAAAAGGAGCTAACAAATGATGCCCTCCTAGAAGAGTGAAGACCTCCTAACAATATTCTCTTTAACCCATGATATGGTTAAGAGGAGTGAATCAGTGTTCTGTTTCTGACAGATTATGAGGCAATGTGTGTACCATTAAAGTTTCTTACCTACCTTGGGCCTTCATGTTTTATATACGAAGGTATAACGTTATCCATGTGTAAGGCTGACTGCAAAATACAAATAAAAGTATACCCCATAAGTGCACACAACAGACCTCCCCCCTTTTCATTTCTGTTCATAGAGGCATAAACAAGGGGAAAGTATTTAAAGATAACAGTCTCGTGATAGTAAAACTCTTGATCTGTGATCTTGGGAAAAACTGTTCACATCAAGGATGCCATTTTTTGTGGGGGAGAAATTTTCCTAGTTAGCCTTTACCTTGAGGATTCCAGTGGGTATACAGTTCCAAGATTGTGGAGGGAGATTACGAAGCCAAAGTAATCTCTGTTGTGAGATTACAAAGCCAAAGTACAAGGTCCCAAAGTTTTGTTGCAGTATGGATGAGAAGGACAGCCTTTCTCTGATGTTCTCAGAAAATCCAGTCTTCAGGTTCTAGACTGTGAAGGGGTTGATTTTTCTCAGTGAACCATAAAAATACACTGTGGCATAATAACTTAGTGTTATAACATCAGTCCTCTTGTATGGGAAAGCTTTTATACAACCAGAAAACATGCATTGAAAATGACAGTTGAATGAAATCCCTTTACAAATGTTTAAATGACCCATTAGGTAGCCAAATATACCTGAAGCTTCGATTGTCTTCTCTGGAATGTGGGTTTGATAAACTAAACATTGGATATAAAACTATTTTAGCAGGCTGGGCACAGTGGTTCACACCTGTAATCCCAGCACTTCAAGAAGCTAAGGCGGGAGGATCGCCTGAGGTCAGGAGTTCGAGGCCATCCTGGCCAACATGGTGAAACCCTGTCTCTATGAAAAATATAAAAATTAGCTGGTCATGGTGGCACACACCTGTAGTCCCAGCCACTCAGGAGGCTGAGGCAGGAGAATCGCTTGAACCTGGCAGGCAGAAGTTGCAGTGAGCCGAGATTATGCCACTGCACTCCAGCCTGAGCGACAGAGTGAGACTTGGTCTTAAAAAGAAAAAGGAAAAGGAAAAAAAAAAAAAAGCTGTTTTAGCAATTTATAAGTTATCACACCAATATATTTAATTTGAATTATTTTATCTTTTCCATGATGAGTCGTGGAATGCATAACTTTTAGTAACAAAAGCTGTAAGGACTCAGGAAGGACAAGGTGGCTGTCCTTGTTCTCCATGTGTCCATGCTTAATTAACATTAGACTTATGTCCTCTTGAATACCAGTTGTTTTTCCAAATTAGGTGCACAGCACTGATAACTGATGAGTTGTCATAGGTAATGTGATTTAGACTATGGAGTTCATTTAAATTGTATATTTAGACAATTTCAGTACCAGCTGATTTAATGTGAAAATCTGGCAAAGTATTTTCTTGGTATTCGGTTAATTTTTGTCTACTTGGGTTAGCAGTTTTATAAACCAGTAAGTCTTTTCATTAAATTTCCAGGAATTCTTACCCAGTTTAAATGATTTGATTCTAAGGTTATTAGAAACCTGTATTCAAGAGTGCTTTTTAGGGTCCTCTCCATCCTTTCATGAATCTCCTGAAAGATACTATATTCTAGGATTTTTCATGCTCATGAAGTTTTTAGAAACCACTAGCATTAAGAAATTAACTGTGACAATGACTGTAAATAGTTATAGTTAAAGAGACAGTTGACAAGGAAATGGGGTTGTTTCTGTGGTCTATAACAATATAATGTAGTTATGATTGATAGCATATACACAGACATATTAATTTTAGAAATCCCATACAATTTTGGAACATATGTTAATATCATTCACTAAATGTGACTTGAAGAAGGTTAAATATAATTTTTTTATTTTGGCAATTCTTCCCATGTAACTTAACATGTCAGATAATCCTGTGTTTACCTCTCTTGGATGCTTCACTGGCCCTCTGTAGTATCCCAAAGTTAGAAGTTAGAAAAGACAATTTTGAAGCTGAAATTTGATTTTGGGAAGCCTATCAAAAATGTTAAAAGTTTAAAACACTTTATATTATACTTAACAGTTTGACCATGAATTGAGATTCTTATAAACCTTTTATAACCCTTTACAGTTTTTGTGAAAGAATAGATCAGTGCTTTAAGAAAACCCTGTTGTGCTTTATTTCAATGTTTAATTTATGGGAAAAACTGAATAGTACCCCCTTTACATTTAGTCAATATGTTCACAAACAGAATTTCTTTTACAAGATTAGTTTTTACAAACCTTCCACAACTTAAAACTTTAGTGTTATGTTATCTACTTTAAAAACCCCTTAACCCTCCAAACTAGGCAAAAATGTACACTCCCATGCCTTCTTATAATCTTTTATCAACAACACATTTCACTTTACCCACACACCTTGCATGTAATACTATTTTTTTTAAGTAGTTTAAATTACATGTTATAATGGTAACTCTTAGCAGCTTTTACTTTTGGTGCATAAATTTCCTTTCACAACTTAGACTATCTGTGGTATGCTTCGACTTTGACTTGTCCTAAACATCCCTCTTTTTAAACAACCAGTTATTTTACTTTGGGAAAAGAATTTACCATACAGGATTGTTTCTTATTTAAAATCTCTCTCTCTCTTTTTTTTTTTTTTGCTTTATTAGGAAAATCTCTTTTTTAAAAGTCAAAGAAGCAGTTTATGACCTTAAAGCATTTAGCAAACCTAATATTTGACCTGCATAATTTAGACCAAATGTTTTTATTTTACCAGTAATCTTCCAAGTTGTTTTTATTTCCCAAAGATCACTAAAGTTATGTGAACTAAAAAATACTAGCGTTTTTATTTTTCTTTCAAAATATTTGATTTAAGCACTTGTTTTACTTTAAGCCAGTTAATTAGAGCTTTTTTACGTAACCACTGTACACGCACATATGTAACTACACAGACAGATGGAAGAAAATTAGTTGTTAGATTTTTTTATTTACTAGTTTCTAAGTTTCTTAATTGTATTTCTGGCTTTGGAAAAACTGGCTAGGGCAACGTGCAGTTTCTAGGTCCTAATCAGGCACAGCTGGAAGGCAAAAACAGATCCCCAAAATTAAGGGTCCCATTTTTATGGATCCCCCAAAAGAGAGAGAGGTAGTATTGGAGAAGACAGTGCAATGCTTTTACCAGGCATTTAATTGTACAGCAACCCAAAACCAATCAGCCCATTTTGTTATTAGCCCACCCTCTATGGGAGTCTTATCTCTCAGTGCAGTTGGGGACATCTCCGTACTTTCTAGGTGGCCAAAAGCATGCTTCTCTGATCCAAACGTGCAGAGCTGACTATTTCCTCATAGCTGCCACTAGACAAAAGTATATTTCCTACCTAATTATTACATCCCAAAGCTCTTTCATAATGTGAAGTAATTGCTGATACCCCAAAAGTAAAATATGTTAGATAATGCAATGCAAAACAGAGCAGAGCTTTAGATTTTGAAAGGAATCTATCCACTTCCATTTCCTGGGGTTTCATGAGGAAAACAGGTTTTTCTCAAAATGGGTTCTCTGGCGCCTCCTGTGTTTCCCAAGGGGTCCCAGGCTGTTAGAACTTGAATATCCCCACTTTTAATTAAGCTGACCTTTAACCATAGCACCCTTTTTTTAAAGGTCCTTTTAAGTTTCCTATTACCCAACTTTGGCCAGGCCAAATGGCTGATACTGCTGGCTTTTAAACTTTATCAAAAACAACCTCACAGGTACTCTGAGAAAGGAAAATTCGACCTTTCCTGGAAGGGGAAAGAATGGACAAATGGTAACAGTTACACAGATATCACACAAGAAAGGACTCATTCCTTAAGCTGGGAATTGGACCCAGGTCGCCACTTCAAGACAAAACCTCGGTTGCTATAGCAACTGAGCTATAGCACTGGACAGTCCCTATTGCCCTTTCCCGAAGGAGTCTAGAGGAGTTAGTTTTGAGCTTGCAAAGGCTTTTAACTGCTTCCTGTTCCTGGAAGGCAGAGACCAAGAGAAAGTATAGCCATAAGGTCCCAAGGACATAAAACAAGATGGAGACCTCATCCAGTTTTTTTGTTTGTGTCAGGGACCTGCAGCAAAGTTTGTTACTGACCAGCTTGCTGGGCAGTTTTGAGCAGTGGGCTTATGGGGTTTCAAGCCTGTGTTCTACTCTAAGGTAGCTGTTTTTCTGACAGAATGATACAGGAAGACACACAAAGCAAGCATACCAGATTGGCTGCAGCTTAAGACTATCCTCATAAATCCTTTTTCCCATTAATCAAAACTTCATAGGCAATAAACAGTGATTTTTACCATTCATTCAACCAGTTTGCACAGGGAGAGAGAGGTGGAACTCTGACTGGTAAGAAATTCTTATTCTTTTGCTGGCGTGCCAGGCTTCTGGGTTCCCTTTCCCTGAATGGCTCTGTGACGGTGCTGACTGCACCACGGCCCTGGGGGCCAAGCTGCAACACAAAGGAAAATAATCTTTTTCTGTTTTGTGGAACCACAGGTAAAAGTCTCTCGATTTTGCAAGTTGCCGCCCAACCAGCTGCATGGGGGTACCAAATACTGAACTGGCAAGGTTCAGATTTGTCCCCGGTTGGTCCCTGTAAACTTTAATCCATTTTTAACCAAGAGAGACTTTACTAAAGGGAGAGCCTCTAACCCAGTCCCATCCTTTACTCAGGTAAAATATACCCATTACTTATCCAAAGTCAGCCGATTGGTGCTGCAGTCTGTTTCCTTTGGATCAGGATAGTAACTAAGCTAAAAGGTTAGCAGATTTAATTTCTGGGAGCCCTCATTTTTAAATGCACTTCAATTCATTGTCTATTCAGAATATTCCACTGTAAGATTTTGCCATTCTGTAAGACTTTGCTGCTTTCTGTGCCTAATGTATAAGCTGGAAGGAACTTAGTTTTCCAGAAATTAAGGATCCCATTTTTTTTTTTTTTTTTTTTTTTGAGAAAGAGTCTTGCTATTTCACCAGGCGCCAGGCTGGAGTGCAGTGGCGCAGTCTCAGCTCACTGCAACCTCTGCCTCCCACATTCAAGCAATTCTGCCTCAGCCTCCCAAGTAGCTGGGACTACAGGCGTGTGCCACCATGCCCAGCTAATTTTTTTGTATTTTTAGTAGAGACAGGGTTTCACTGTGTTGACCAGGATGGTCTCGATCTCCTGACCTCATGATCTGCCCGTCTCGGCCTCCCAAAGTGTTGGGATTACAGGCGTGAGCCACTACGCCCAGCCGGATCCCATTTTTACCTAAAATGTTGGCTTTACTCTCAGGTTCCCTTGATTAACTTAGCCAATGATTTTTTTTTCCCTACCTAAACACACAAGAAAAATGAAACAAAGGGGTAGAACACAAAAATCCTTGCAAATTTTTAAAAGCCAAATTTTACACCCCCGGCAATATTACTATTTACTATCACTTTCTTTCTGACCCAGTCAGATGTAAGAGGCCTCTAACTGGATCCAAACCAGTTAATTACCAGATCAAATCCAATCCTGAACTCAGTCCAATTTCTGTTGTCACTTCCAGAGCCAGTTTGGATCAGAAATTTGCTCAAAGAAACTCGAAACCTCAAAACACAAATCCATAGAGCTCTGAAATCTGAGCAAGAACTTACCATGATCCCCAGTTGCTCTGAGAGATCAAAGGACACAAGTTGGTCTATCAGGTACCTTGCTTGTTCATTCAGTGCTCCTGGGGGTCATTAGCAGCTCTACTTTGGGTCCCACTATTGACACCATTTGTTAAAAGAAAAACTTAGGCTGAATTAAATTTAAAGGAGCTTAATTGAACAAAGAATTATTTGCAAATCAGACAGCCCCAGACTCACAGCACCAAAAAAAAGGAATATGATGTACAGAAATCAGAAACGAGGTATAGAAACAGCTAGATTGCCTATGGTTGGCATTTGCCTTATTCAAACACTTAGTAGTCTATGAGTGGTTTAAGTATGGTCGGCTGCTGGGCTGGACTAAGACTCAGCTACTCCTAAGTTCAATCTTGTCTGCCTGTTAAGCTAGGTTACAGTTCATCCACAAGGACTCAAATACAGAAGTACGGAGTCCTTCTCAGGCCATGTTTAGTTTGCTTTAAGAATCTAAAATCTGCCTCTCTTAGAGGTTTGGAGATGGAGATTTTAAGGCATCTGAACAAGTGATGGGCTAAAGTATGGGGATTGTTTATTAATTGAGAACTGAGAGATGCAGTCGTGTGACAGGGTAATGAAGAAACGACATTCCTGTGCTGAGTTGGTTCCTTGGTTGGGGTCTTCAGACAGTTTGGTGTTAGCCATTTTGCTGGAATTCAGGATCTGGAAAACACCTTAAGCAATTCTGAGGTTAAAAGGTCCAGTGTCAGAGATTCTGTCTATAGGAACAGCAAGGAATGGGTGGTTCAGCATGCTGTGTGACTCGAAGCAGCTACAGGGAGTGGGCCAGAGTGCACCAGTGCATGCATCTTGGTCAGGGCCTAACTATAATTCTGCTTAAAACCTGGCTTGTAAGTCTTGTTAACTCTGTCAGAGTAGTTTCTCCAATGGAAAGCTTATCATGTTAATTGAACCCAAGGTAGGTATCTGAATGTATAGCATGTTGAGAAGTGTGAGTAACAACCTACTGCTTGTGATTGGCATCTAAAGTGGGGAGTAGTCTTGTGGGACTGAGCCCTTGATCTGTGGATTCTGACTGTAACTCAAGGTAGGCAGTGTCAGAATTAAATGGAATTTTAAGACACCCAGTTGGTGTCCTCTGGAGAATTGCTTGTGTGTGAGGAAAACTCCTTCACATTTAGTCGTAGACGTATTCTATAATGAGCGTTAAGAGTTGAGAGAGAAAAAGAATTTTATTACCCTTAGAGTAGGATTTTGCATGGTCACCCAAATTCAATAGTGACAAAAGTTTAGATGAAAGAAGAATATGAGCTTGGTTTAACAAGGTCATGGATGAGAAGATGAAGAAGGGAGCTAGAACAAATAATTATTGGTATAGCATAGTAAGTGCTAGACAATTAACTATCTCATTTATCTCATAAATGACATAGGATAAAAGAATAATTCAATTTTACTGATAAGGAGAAGGCTAAGAAAATGTTAGCGCTCAGGTCTTTCTGATACCAAAGCCTCCATTCTTACTGCAATCTGCCAGAAGTGAAAAGGGAAGGATGGAAAGGAACTGTAGATTCTGAGTTTATGTCACCATTATAGATAATAACCATGGCTAGCCTTAAACTTGGATCCTCTGAAAAGATATAAAGATATAAATATGTGTAAATTAATAGATTTATCTAGTGATTTTGAAAAAATCATTGATTTTTTTTTAAAGTGGTACACCTGACCTTTAAGACTGCTCTGGAAACTAAGGAATTATTATGAACTTCCATGGGAATTCACTAGGGGGCATAATTTAATCTTTTCTGAAAATTAAGAATTTAGCAGTGGCTGCATCCTTAATTCAGCTTGTTTATGTGGTTCAAATCTGGTATTAGAAAGTCCCCCAAAGCAGAATAGGCTGAAGGAGATGGATTATTTAGTAGAAATTACATTGGAGCCATCAGTGCATTAGAAAGTAGGAAAGTAAGAACCCAGAAAGTACTATCAACAAACTTGGACAACCTTTTTACTTTTTCTTTCTTTTTTTAAAATTTATTTATTTTACTTTAGGTACATATTATATCTGGCATTTCTCCCCATGTTATCCCTCCCCACCCTCCCCTACCTCCCCACCCCCTGCTGTCTCTCCCCTACCCCCACTCAACTGCCCCCAGTGTGTGATGCTCCTCTCCCTGAGTCCACATGTTCTCGTTGTTCAACACCCACCTATGAGTG
>CAUYLG010019559.1:0-54652 GCA_963573385.1 Cacajao melanocephalus
GTGCTGTCCAGTCTGGCATGTGAGTACTCTCTTTGGCCATTGCATCCACACTGTCTACGCTACCTCCCACCCCACCAATTCATCATTCACTTAGTAGCCACCTCAGTTGTCAGATCCCAAAACCGTAGTGTATATAGGATATAGGGTTTGGTGCTTCCCAAACCCTAGCACCATTTTGGTGCTATCCAGAAGTTAAGGAAACTTCTATATTTCCTTGATAGGCCAGTTGTTAATTGAGTGTTTTTTTGTTTTTATTTCTGTTGCTTTCTGCCCACCTTAGAGACGTTCTCAGGTTGCAGTGAGCCAGGATCACACCACTGCACTCCAGCCTGGGCGACAGAGCCAGACTCTGTCTCAAAAAAGAAAACAAAAAAGAGAAAGGGAAGGAAGCGCAAGATTCTACCAATGAGAGGTGTTTGGAGAACCTTGTGTTCATAACCTGTGTATAAACATATGTTTTGAAATTTAATTTTTAGGGAAGTAACCTGTACATTGATTTGAAAATCCTTTAATGCTATAATGTATATAAAGAAAAAGAGCAGTGACCCTCTTTTCTTTATCTCTGACTTGTATTCTTCAGAGGTAAGCACTTTCCACTTCTTTTAGGTGTTTTTTTTTCCGCTGGTACTGTAAAAATTCCGTATTTATAAAATAGGTTATATTGCTATAGAATATTCACCCATCAAAATCCTTCTTTTCTTAATTCTCCCATTACAATTACTGTAATTGTTTTGTTAAATATTTTTACATTATGACAGTTCATGTTATGTCTACAGCTGAGTCATATAATGTACTGTGATTTTCTGGAAACTTCTGTATTTCCTTGATAGGCCAGTTGTTAATTGAGTGTTTTTTTGTTTTTATTTCTGTTGCTTTCTGCCCACCTTAGAGGCGTTCTCAGAGTTCTTTGTCTTCCTGCCCTGTGCTGCTTGATATGTGCTAAACTTTTTGCTTCAGAGTTGTCATGTTAGGATGTTCCTTGGCTTTCATCCTACGGAGTCCCTGAAGCACTCTTCTGGGTTGGATACCCTATTTTTCTCTTTCTTTATTTGCTCTTTTTTTGAGTTTGGTCATCCTTTAGAAATTTGCAGCGGAAGGGGGTACACGGGAGGTAGCTGTGATGAGATCTCTTGTGTGTGGAATGATCTTTCTCTGTGGACATTTAGTGGGCAGTTTGGTTGTGGCATTTAAGGTTATTTTCTCTTGAAATTTTGAAAGCATTACTCCATTTTCTTCTAGCTTCCAGTTTGCCAGTTGAGTATTTGCTTCCCTTGGGGGTTTTAATATTTTGTTCTTTATATTGGGGGTCTGAAATTTTATGATAGGCTTTGATATAATCTTTTAAAATTCATTGTAAACGATGCCTGGTCACGTATCATCAGTTCTTGCAAAGACACTGAGTTTTCAATATGGATTATGCCCCTTAAGATTTTGCAGTGCAGTTGCCCTAAAGTACTATTTCCAGGACTGTCTTTCAGTTCTGGCATCTTTCAGTCCTGGAAAACATTTCTTTTATTAGTTCCTGGGTAATTTCTTCCAGCCTGTTTTATCTGTTTTCTATTTCTGGAATTCTTGCTAGTCAGAATAACTTTTTTTTTTTTTAAATTTTTTTTTAAGAGACAGGGTTTCACCATGTTGGCCAGACTAGTCTTGAACTCCTGACCTCAGGTGATCCACCCGCCTTGGCCTCCCGAAGTGCTGGGATTACAGGCCTGAGCCACTGTGCCCGGCCCAGACTAAGTCTAATTTTCTTATTTTATCTCACTACTTTTTTTCACTTAGTATTTTGTTATGTTTACTGGGAGATTCCTTCAACTTTAGCTTTTAAATTTTCAGTTGATTTTGTTTTATTTCTGAGATGAGGGGGGTCTCACTCTGTTGCCTAGGATGGAGTGCAGTGGCATGATCTCAGCTTACTGCAACCTCCGCCCCCTGTGCTCAAGCAGTCCTCCCTCCACAGTGTCCTAAATATCTGGGACCACAGATGCACATCACCATGCCTGTTTACGTTTTTGTATTTTTGGTAGAAGTGGGGTTTCACCATGTTGCCTGTGGCTGGTCTTGAACTCCTGAGCTCAAGTGATCTGCCCGCGTCCGCCTTCAAGAGTGCTGGGATTACAGGGATGAGCCACAGTGCCTAGCCAGATTTTTTTTTTTTTTTTTTTTTTTTGAGACAAGGTCTTTCCTCTGTTGCCCAGGCTGGAGTGCAGTGGCATGCTCAGGGCTCACTGTGGCCTCGACTTTCCAAGCTCAGGTGTTCCTCCTGCTTCAGCCTCCCAAGTAGCTGGAACCAGCTAATTTTTGTGTGTATGTTTTGTAGAGACAGGGTTTCACCGTGTTCCCCAAACTGGTCTTGAATGCTTGGGCTCAAGTGATCCACCTACTTTGGCCTCTTAAAGTGCTGGGGTTACAGTTATGAGCCAATGTGCTTGGCCTGATTTTCTTTTGTCCCCAAAAAACTATCTTTTTTTTTTCTTTTGAGACAGAATCTTGCACTGTTGCCCAGGCTGGAGTGCAATGGCACAATCTTGGCTGACTGCAGTCTCCGCCTCATGGGTTGAAGTGATTCTCCTGCCTCAGCCTCCTGAGTAGCTGGGATTACAGGCGCCTGCCACCATGCCCTGCTAATTTTTAAAATATTTTTAATAGAGATGGGGTTTCACCATGTTAGCCAGGCTGATCTCGAACTCCTGACCTCAGGTGATCTGCCTGACTCAGCTTCCCAAAGTGATGGGATTACAGGTATGGGCCACTGCACTGGCTTATCTTCCTTAATTTCCAGTCAGTCTTTTCTGAGCTCATTGTTTGTTATTTTTAATAACATGCTGTTCTTATTTAATGGTTGTAGTACTATAATACCTCCCTTAGGATATTATACTGAGTGTTTCTTTTTATATTTTGTGCTGATGCCTTCATTGTCTTGGTGGGCTTCATTGGAGAGTAATACAACAGGGACCAAGCCCTGAAGGAGCCCCTGAATGCCAGTATTGTAGTAATTTCTTCTTTTAGTGGCCACTATCTCTAGCTAAAAGTGTGCCAGTCTAGAGAGCACCAGTGGTGATGGGTGTTAGGACTGAATACCGGTGTTCTTAGGCTTGACACTGTGGGGTCTCATCCCTGTTTTTGGCTTTGTCATGTGTTTGAATTCAGAGTCTCCAGGTCCATTTCTCTGAATCTGAATAATCCATTTCCTCTTTGGGCTGAGCAGAGAGGCATGCAGTAGGTTTTTAAAAAGTGGTATGTAAGCTGAATTTTTGTGACTCCAGTTTATAATTATAGGTTGACTATAGAAAGTTGCAATTTTCTAAGCCCAAAACTGACTATTAGCAATTTTTTATGATTTGGTTTAAACATTACAAATTCACTTCTACTGAATCCTTGATATAGTTTGGCTGTATCCCTACTAAAATCTCAACTTGAATTGTACCTTCCAGAGTTCCCACATGTTGTGGAAGGGACCCAAGAAGAGGTAATTGAATCATGGGGGCCGGTCTTTCCTGTGTTATTTTCATGATAGTGAATAAGCCTCATGGGATCTGATGGGCTTATCAGGGGTTTCTGCCTTTGCTTCCTCCTCATTTCTCTCTTGCTGCCCATGTAAGAAGTACCTTTTGCCTCCCAGGCGTGTGGAACTGTTAAGTCCTGTTAAACTTCTTTTTCTTCCCAGTCTTGGGTATGTCTTTATCAGCAGCATGAAAATGAACTAATACAGTATATTGGTACCAGTAGAGTGGGGCATTGGTGAAAAGATGCCCAAAAATGTGGACACGACTGTGGAACTGGGTAATAGGCAGAGGTTGGAACAATTTGGAAGACTCAGAAGAAGACAAAATGTAGTTAGAACTTCCTAGAGACTTGTTAAATGGCTTTGACAAAAATGCTGATAGTGACATCAACAATAAAGTCCAGGCTGAGGTGGTCTCAGATGGAGATGAGGAACTTGTTGGGAACTAGAGTAAAGGTGACCCTTGTTACATTTTAGCAAAGAGATTGGCAGCATTTTGTCCCTGCCCTAGAGATTTGTGCAACTTTGAACTTGAGGGGGATGATTTAGGTGTCTGGTGGAAGAAATTTCTAAGCAGCAAAGCATTCAAAATGTGACTTGGGTGCTGTTAAAGGCATTGTTTTATAAAGGAAGCAGAGCATAAAAGTTCAGAAAATTTGCAGCCTGACAATGCAGTAGAAAAGGAAAACGCATTTTGAAGGGAGAAATTCAAGCCAGCTGTAGAAATTTGCATAAGTAGCAGGGAGCCTAATGTAAATTCCCAAGACCACGGGGAAAACGTCTCCAGGCCAGGTCGGAGACTTCATGGCAGGCCCTCTCATCACAGGCCTAGAGGCCCAGGAGGAAAAAGTGGTTTTGTGGGCTGAGTTCAGGGTCCCCATGCTGTGTGCACCCTAAACAGCCTGTGTCCCAGCCACTCCAGCTATGGCTGAAAGGGGCCAACGTACAACTTGGTCTGTGCCTTCAGAGGGTGGAAGCCCCAATCCTGGGCAGCTTCCACTTGGTGATGAGAGTGTGGGTGCACAGAAGTCAAGAATTCAGGTTTGGGAACCTCTGCCTACATTTCAGATGTATGGAAATGCCTGGATGTGCAGGCAAAAATTTGCTGCAGGGGTGGGGCCCTCATGGAGAACCTCTGCTAGGGTAGTGCAGAAGGGAAATGTGGGGTTGGAGCCCCCTACACAGAATCCCCACTGGGATACTGCCTAGTGGAGCTGTGAAAAGAGGGCCACGGTCCTCCAGACTCAAAATGGTAGATCCACTGACAGCTTGCACCGTACTCCTGGAAAAGCCACAGACATTGAATGCCGGCCTGCGAAAGTAGCCAGGAGGGAGGCTGTACCCTGCAAAGCCACAGGGGCAAAGCTGCCAGAGACCATGGGAACCCACTTCTTGAATCAGCATGACCTGGATGTAAGACTTGGAGTCACAGGAGATCATTTTGAAGCTTTAAAATGTGACTGCCCCGCTGGCTTTCAGACTCATATGGGCCATGTAACCCCTTTGTTTTGGCCATTTTTTTTTCATTTGGAACGGCTGCATTTACCCAATACCTGTACTCTCATTGTATCTTGGAAGTAACTAGCTTGCTTTTGATTTTATAGGCTCATAGGCGGAAGAGACTTGCCTTGTCTCAGATGAGACTTTGTACTGAGTACACTTTTGGGTTCATGCTGAGAATGAGTTAAGACTTTGGGGGACTGTAGGGAAGGCATGATTGGTTTTGAAGTGTAAGAACATGAGATTTGGAGGAGCCAGTGGTGGCATGATATGGTTTGGCTGTGTCCTTATTGATACTTCAACTTGAATATCTCCCAGAATTTCCACGCGTTGTGGGAGGGACCCAGGGGTGGTAATTGAATTATGGAGGCCAGTCCTTCTTGCGCTATTCTCATGATAGTGAATAAGTCTCATGAGATCTGATGGGTTTATCAGGGGTTTCCACTTTTGCTTCCTCCTCATTGTCTCTCTTCTTGCCGCTGTGTAAGAAGTGCCTTTCGCCTCCCGCCATGATTCTGAGGCCCCCTAGCCATGAGGAACTGTAAGTATAATTAAACCTCTTTTTCTTCCCAGTCTCAGGTGTGTCTTTATCAGCATTGTGAAAACCAACTAATACAATTCTTAAGCTCTTTTAGCAAGCAAATGCTTACTTCAGTTATATTTGAAGATCATATCAAAGCCTATCATGAAATTTCAGACGCCCAATATAAAGAAGAAAATATTAAAATCCCCAAGGGAAGCAAATACTCAATTGGCAGACTGGAAGCTAGAAGAAAATGGAGTAATGCCTTCAAAATTTCGAGAGAAAATAACCTTAAATGCCATAACCAAATTGCTCACTAAATGTTAACAGAGAAAGATCATTTCACACACAAGAGATCTCAACACAGCTACCTCCCATGTACCCCTTTCCTCTGCAAATTTCTAAAGGATGAACAGACTCAAAAAAAAAAAAAAGAGCAGATAAAGACTGGGTTTAGATTAAAATACATTCACCTGGGCCAGGCACAGTGGCTTACACCTGTAATCCCAGCACTTTGAGAGGCTGAGGTGGGCCGATTGAGCTCAGGAGTTTGAGACCAGCCTGGGCAACATGGTGAAACCCTGACTATCCAAATATATAAAAATTAGCCAGGCTTGATGGCAGGTGCCTGTAATCCCAGTTATTCAGGAGGCTGAGGCGTGAGAATCACTTGAACCCAGGAGGTGGAGGTTGCAGTGAGCCGAGATTGCACCATTGCACTCCAGCCTGAGTGACAGAGCAAGTCTCTGTGTCTCCTCCGGCACCCCCCACCAAAAATACCTTCACTCATAGATGATGGCTGAGATGTGTAAGGACCCTTTATTGTTTTTTTATCTCAAATTGAATTTCTCCACGTCCTCTTTTTCAGCCGTCTTGTCCTTGTTTAAGCAAAAAGTGGTTACATAGGAAAATCTGTTGGGTGAAAAGGAAGCAAATCTTTTTTTTTTTTTTTTGATATGGAGTCTCACTCTGTCGCCCAAGCTGGAGTTGTGCAGCAGTGCTATCTTGGCTCACTGCAACCTGCACCTCCTGGGTTCAAGTGCTTCTTCTGCCTTAGCCTCCTGAGCAGCTGGGATTACAGGCACACGCCACCACACCTGGCTAATTTTTGTATGTTTGTAGAGATGGGCTTTACCCTGTTGGCCAGGCTGGTTTTGAATTCCTGACTTTTAAGTAATCCGCCTGGCTCAGCCTCCCAAAGTGCTGGGATTACAGACATGAGCCATTGTGCCTCACTGGAAACCTTTTAAAACTTCATAAAAGCAAAACTGGACTAGAGCACTATATAGCAGTCAGAGAAGAGGGTTTTCTGAGTCATAAAAGGTATTGAAATATTGTGTGGCATGAGGAAGAGTGGAACAGAATTGGTACATGTTAAATAAGGAAGTGGGTTGAAATAGCCAAGTGCTAAGGTTAGAAATGAGCTATAAATGGAGATTCCTGAGACCCTGCCTGGAACCAGTTCTTATATGTGTTAGGGTCACAGTTAAAATTTCCCAAGCTCTCCAGGAAAACGATTAATTGATTGACAGGGTCTCACTCCAGTTGCCCAGGGTGGAGTGCAGTAGCGTGATCTTGGCTCACCTCAGCCTCAACCCTCTGGGCTTAGGTGATTCTCTACCTCAGCCCCCCAAATAACTGGGACTGCAAGAGTGTGCCACCACATCTGGCTAATTTTTGTAATTTTAGTAGAGATGGGTTCTCGCCATGTTGCCCAGGCTGGTCCCAAACTCCTGGACTCAAGCAGTCTGCCTACTTTAGCCTCCCAAAATGCTGGGATTACAGGCATGAGCCACCACACCTGGCCTCTTCTGGATAAGTTTTTCTTTTTTAAGATTTAAAAAAACTAGAGTTCAAATACAGGTGTTTCTGTTTTTCCTCTACACATGTTCAGACTGATACAGGTTATGTTTCCAAAATCATGTAGTTTGGATGGGCTCCAAATGATGTAATAGGATCACTTTTAACCCCTCCCAGCTGGAGGGTATGAAGGCTTTCCTGTTAGGACTAGTACAGATCTCTTCTTAATGGATGAGAAAATAGTGACTGTTATTTCACAATGATATGTTAAGTGTAATTGTCCTCTATATTTCGGGATAAACCATGCTCTTTTTGTACCTGTCATCTTTGAGTTAGTGCCCATGATACTGCAGATAAGAATTTGCACAGCTCATCAATAAGCCAGTTCTCGGCCGGGCCTGGTGGCTCATGTAATCCCAGCACTTTGGGAGGCCGAGGCAGGCGGAGTTCGAGACCAGCCTGACCAACATGGTGAAACCTCGTCTCTGCTAAAAATGCAAAAATTAGCCGGATCTGGTGGTGCACGCCTGTTAATCCCAGCTACTCAGGAGTCTGAGGCAGGAGAATCACTTGAACCCAGGAGGGGGAGGTTGCAGTGAGCCGAGATTGTGCCATTGCACTCTAGCCTGGGAGACAGAGCGAGACTCCATCTCAAAAAAACCAAAAACAATATAAGCCAGTTCTCTGTCTTCCCTCAAATACTGCGTGGTTTTCTCTAAAAAATACGCAGTTGGTTCTGGATAAAGTGTTGGGTTACTTGCTTTGATGTAGTTATCATTTCTAAAACTGTACCTCAAAAAAGTAGCTAATGCTTAGTCTTTAGTAGGCCGTTGTCAGTGTCATTCTTCCTGCTATTTCTGTGAACTCACTACATGTGCTTTTGGTCTCTTTTTTTTTTTTCTTTTTTTTTTGAGAAGGAGTCTGGAGTGCACTGGTGCGATCTCGGCTCACTGCAACCTCCACCTCCTGGGTTCAAGTGAGTCTGCTGCTTCAGCCTCCCGAGTAGATGGGATCACAGACACATGCTACCATGCCTGGCTGATTTTTTTATTTTTAGTAGAGACGGAGTTTCACCATGTTGGTCAGGCTGGTTTTGAACTCCTGACCTCGTGATCTACCCACCTTGGCCTCCCAAAGTGCTGGGATTACAGGCCTGAGCCACCGTGCCCAGCTGATGTCTCTTGATCTTATAAACACCTATGTAGTGGTTTTATGTAGCACACGTTGTTCTAAGAGTTTACTGGATCCCACTCTGTGTAGTTGGGACAAAATTAATAACATGTCAGTCTTCATGGACTGGATAGGTCTCTAAACTTCATTGTAAGTCATTTGTCTTGTTTGCCTTTTCATTGGTAACTGTCTCCTATAGTTGAGGCTAACCATGACTTCAATAAAGAGAGATCTTGCCATCTTTGTTCAGCATTATGTGTGTAGCTTTTGATATGTTTACTGGTGGATGACATGCCCTAGACTGCTCATTTATTTGTCAGTAGTCTCCCTGATTGATGACTGTAGTTTCTGCATAATTATGATTGCTGTTTTCACTCTTAAAAGTATCCCACAATGGAAAATAAATTACACATAGTATTTACTATGTGTATTCTAAAGTTAATTTTGTGAGTTTGAGATTTTCTTTATTATTACAATTTTTACGCCCTCAATAATAATTCTTTATTGTATATGACAACATGTTTTCACTTTTGTGTGTGTGTGTGTGTGTGTGTGTGTGTGTACTTTAGGTTCTGGGGTATATGTGTAGATCATGCAGAATTGTTGCATAGGTACGTACCATACATGGCAAGGTAGTTTGCTGCCTCCATCCCCCCCATCCCCGTCACCTATATCTGGCATTTCTCCCTACTCCCCACTGTCCTTCCCTTAGCCTCCCCCAGTGGACCCCAGTGTGTGATGCTCCCCTCCTTGTGTCCCTGTGTTCTCATTGTTCAACTCCTGCCTGTGAGTGAGAACATGCAGTGTTTGATTTTCTGTTCTTGTTAAAAGAGACAGGATTTCACCATGTTGGCCAGGCTGGTCTTGAACTCCTGACCTCAGGTGATTCGCCCACCTCGGCCTCCCAAAGTGCTAGGATTACAGGTGTGAGCCACCGCGCCCGGCTGAGTTTGAGATTATTTTTAAGCTTAACAGGAACTATTAAAAAAGAGTACTGTTTGTATTCTGGATATAAAACAATTACAGTTCACTTTATGGTGTTATAAATTTTGTTCCATGGACAGTGAGTATCTGATTGCTTTAGGATTAAATGAGTAAGAAATGAAATTCTGTTGTAAAAGTGATACCAAGCCTGGCCAATGTGATAAACCCCTGTCTGTACTAAAAATACAAAAATTAACCGGGCATGGTGGCGTGTACCTGTAGTCCCAGCTACTCAGGAGGGTGAGGCAGGAGAATTGCTTGAGCCCAGGATGCAGAGGTTGCAGTGAGCCAAGATCACGTAACTGCACTCCAGCCTAGGCAACAGAGCGAGACCCTGTCTCAAAAAAAAAAATAAATAAATAAAACAAAACAAAAAATAAAGCTGCATAGAAAAACAGCTGATGATTGAAGCATCTACTTTGAGAGATTTAAAGAATTGTAAAAATAAGCTTTAGAATTTGAGAAAAAAACAAATGGTCTAGTCCATTTTACATTATCAAAACCAAATATTTGAGAACTTGTTTATTAATCAACTTTATTCAGATAACTTTTTTTTTTTTTTAAGATGGGGTTTCATCATGTTGGTCAGGCTGGTCTTGAACTCCCTACCTCAGGTGATTTGCCCGCCTTGGCCTCCAAAGTACTTGGATTACAGGTGTGACCCACCGTGCCGGGCCTTTTCAGATAACTTTTAAATCTTCTAATACTTTGCCTATCACCATTATAATTTAATTTGGAAACTATTAATAATTTGGTTTTAAGCTGGGTGCGGTGGCTTACACCTGTAATCCCAGCACTCTGGGAGGCCAAGGCGGGTGGGTCACAAGTTCAAGAGATCGAGACCATCCTGACCTACATGGTGAAACCCCGTCTCTACTAAAAATTCAAAAATTAGCCGGGCATGGTGGCGTGCGCCTGTAGTTCCAGCTACTAGGGAGGCTGAGGAAGGAGAATGGCTTGAACCAGGGAGTCAGAGGTTGCAGTGAGCCAAGATTGTGCCACAGCACTTCACCCTGGAAACAGAGCAAGACTCCGTCTCAAAAAAAAAAAAAAAGTAAGTGAATGAATATGTAAATAAATGTGGTTTTTAAAACACTAGGATTTTATTTAAAAATTTTTTTAAACTCTACAATTCTTACTAAACTCTAGGATTTTAAATTTATTAATAAAACTTTTGTGTTAGCTAGGCATGGTGGTGTGCGCCTGTAATCCCAGCTACCTCAGGAGGCTGAGGCAGGAGAATTGCTTGAAGTTGCAGTGAGCTGATATTGTGCCACTGCACTCCAGCCTGGGTGACAAAGTGAGACTCTGTATCAAAAAAAAAAAAAAAACAACTTTTGTGGCACACAGAATTTTTTTTTTTTCTTTTTTTTTTTTTTTGGGACAGAGTCTCACTCTGTTGCCCCAGGCTGGAGTCCAGTGGTGCAATCTCAGATTACTGCGGCCTCTGCCTCCCCGGTTCAAGCAATGCTCCTGCCTCAGCCTCCTGAGTGGCTGGGACTACAGGCATGTGCTACCACGCCTGGGTAATTTTTATAGCTTTTGTAGAGATGGGGTTTTACCATGTTGCTGAGACTGGTTTGAAACTCCTAGGCCCAAGTGATCTATGCCTGTCTGCCTCCCACAGTGCTGAGATTACAAGTGTAAGCCACCATGCCTGGCCTAGAATTCTTTATCTAAAAGTCAAAGTTTGATATGGTTTTGGAAGGAATTTATGAATTTTACAAATGGTAGTAATTAAGAAGTAAATTTAGTTGACGATAGCATATTAGGGTGTTAAGATTTCAACTCTGCTGTTTTATAGGAAGCCACATGGAGGTAATTTACAGTTACTGGTTATCCTAGTCAGCTTGGGCAGCCATTTAAAAAAATACCATAGACTGAGTGACTCAAACAGCAGAAGTTTATTTCTCATAGTTTTGGCATGGTCAGTTTCATTCTGGAGTCTCTTCACTTGGTTTGTAGGTGGCTGCCCATCTCCCTGCGTGACACATGACTTCTTTTTCTACATACTGGAAGAAAATACACATGGTTTTTTTTGGAAAGGAACTGATTCCATCATGACCCCACCACCCTCATGACCTGATCTAATCATAATTAAATCCAAAGACTCCATCTCCAAATATCAGCACATTGAGAGATTAGCACTTCAGCAGTGACTTTTGGGAGGACACAGCTATTTAGTCCAAAACACTGTTTTAACTGAAAAGAGTTTGCATTATGGACATTTATGTTTGAAAAATTAGCTATTTAGTTAGTATTATCAAGGGTCTCTCACGTTACTTGGTCTTGACTTGTTAGGGAAACCTTTTGCTTTCTCATTTCAAGGTGTTAGATTAGTACTTTATTATACTTAATCTGTTACTACTATGATTTAGAAATACTGAGATGGTATAAATAGCATGGAATTATGTAAAGATATACGGTTGAGAGTTGTGTTTTTTTCCACATCTCAGTATTGTTCTCCATATCATTTAGAGGTGTGTACTTTGTCTCCTAATATGCTATGGCATGTTTTGTTTTTTTTTTTTTTAGGATGGAACCTCATTCTGTCGCCAGGTTGTAGTGCAGTGGCATGATCTCAGCTCACTGCAACCTCCGACTTCTGGTTTAAGTGATTCTCCTGCCTCAGCCTCCTGAATAGCTGGGATTACAGGCACATGCCACCACACCAAGCTAATTTTTGTATTTTTATTAGAGACGGAGTTTACCATGTTGGCCAGGATGATCTTGATCTCCTGACGTAGTGATCCATGTGCCTCGGCCTCCCAAAGTGCTAGGATTACTGGGGTGAGCCACTGTGCCTGGCCGGCATATTTTTGAAATGCATGAAAAGTCAAAATATGTATAAGAATGCATTAAACATATTTAATAGTGATTATGGTGGAAATACCCTTTCAGGTTAACTACTCTCCAGGTTAATGAAGAGAATGTTGCTAGTTCTTTAGAAGCCTTCCATGTACTTCTCATAGATCACATCCCTTTCCCTCTACCCAGAGGTAACTTTTGGCATTTTGTCTTATCTTTCTTTAAATTTGAGAGAGTGTCTCACTCTGTTGCCCAGCTGGAGTACAGTGGCCCAATCACTGCTTGCTGCAGCCTCTGCCTCCTGAATAGCTGGGACTGCAGGTACATGCCACCATGTCCAGCTAATTTATGTGCTGTTGTTGTTGTTGTTGTTGTTGTTGTTGTTAAGGCAGAGTTTCACTCTTTTTGCCCAGGCTGGAGTGCAGTGGCGTGATCTTGGCTCACTGCAAGCTCTGTCTCCTGGATTAAAGTGATGATTCTCCTGCCTCAGCCTCCCGAATAGCGAGGATTACAGGTGCACCCCAGCTAAGTGTATTTTTGGTAGAGACAGGGTTTCACCATGTTGGCCAGACTGGTCTTGAACTCCTGATCTCAGGTGATCTGCTCACCTCGGCCTTTCAAAGTGCTGGGATTACAGGTGTGGGCTGCTGTGCCTGACCATAATTTTTAATTTTTTGTAGAGATGGTGTTTCATTATGTTGCCTAAGATGGATTATTTTTTAGTTTTACCATCTTCTTGTGTATCTCTTTCAGTTACCTACTACTGCATAACAAACTACCCTAAAACTTACGGCTTACAACAACCATATTATTGTATCTTACAAATCTGTGAATTAGGAATTCAGTCAAAGCACAGCTGGGTGATTCTTTTCCATGTGGCATTGATGAAGGTCACTCAGTACCATTCAGCCAACCAACTGGATCCAAAGATAGCTTCACTCACAGGTCTTGCTTGCCCTTTGACGTGGATGGCTGGAAGGCTGGGCTTAGCTAGAACTATCTACCAGAGTGATTGTGCATGGCCTTTGTAGCATTGTGGTCTGAAGGCAAGTGGATTTCTTAAATGGCAGTGGAGAATTCTTAGAGAGGTGACTTCAAGAGGCTTGGACAGAAGTTTCAAGCTTCTTACCTTGGACATCCCATTGCATTGGTCAGGCCAGTCACCAAGACCAGAATGGATTCAAGCCAAAGGCATTAGACTTCATTTTTCAATGGGAGGAATAGTAAATAATTGGTGGTCATTTTTAATTTGCCACAGTCCTTATGACAGGTATGATTAAAATTTTATATAAATGAATAATATCTGCAAATATTTTTGCAGTTTGCATCTTTTGATTAATTTTATGGAACTCATGAATGATAATGTAGTTCATTTTTATCACTGCATAGTTATTTTCATAGCTGTGTGGCTCTGTTGTATGGCTAGACCACAGTTTATCCATTCTGTTATTGAGGAACATTTGTGTTACATAATGATGCTACAGTGAACATTTGTGTGTATGTCTTCTATGCAAGGATTTCTCTGTACATATATAAGAATTTTTCTAGGATATATAATACTGGAGTTGCTGGGTTACAGGGTATGTGCATCTTACGTGACAATCCACTGCATGGTATTTTTGCTGGTCTTCTGTGTTTATGTTAGTATACCATTGTGGTTTTCACTTACATTGTTTGGATCACTAGTGGATCTTAGCATATTTTCATATACATTTTGGCCATTTGTTTTACTTTCTAAAGTGCTTGCTAAATTGTTTTGCCCACTGTTTTTTTGAATTTTTTCCCCTTTTTCTATATGACGTCTTGCTTTTTATCCTTCCATGTGCCTAAGACATGGAGCCATTTTTTTGTTTGTTTGTTTTTTGAGACAGGGTCCCCGTCACCTAGGCTGGAGTGCAGTATCACAATCTTGGCTCACTGCAACCTCTATCTCCCAAGGCCCAGTGATCCTTTCACTTCAGCCTCCCAAATAGCTGGGACTATAGGTGGGCACTGCTACCATGCCTGGGTAATTTGTTATTGTTTTTTTGGTAGAAAGGTAGAAATGGAGTTTCACCATGTTGCCCAGACTGGTCTCAAACTTCTGGCCTAAAGTGATCCACCTGCCTCAGCCTCCCAAAGTACTGGAATTAAAGGCATGAGCCACTGCACTGGGCTCATTTTTCTATATTCAAAAAGTTTCATATATATGTTTTTAATCTTCTTGGAATTGACTATGAATAGTATGACTGTAGGAGTTTTTTTCTCAAATGGATATCCAGTTTTCCTAGGACCACTTACTGAAAAGTTCACTCCTCATTGATGAGTGATTCCACCTCTGTCCATAATAGTTGTGTAGATCTGTTATTCTGTCCTGTTTGTCGTCTTTCTCTGTGTCAGTAGCACTGTCTTAATTACTAGAACACTAGAATATGTCTAGTAGAGACATACTAGAGATAGTAGAAAAAGTCCTTTTATCTTGTCTTGGCTATTCTTCGTTATAGTCAAATAAATTTAAGAATGGGTCTGTCAAGTTCCCCAGAGGACCTCTTGAAATTCTGAGATAGCAGTGAATCTATAGAAAAATTTGGAGAATTGGCACCTTTACATTATTAAGTCTTCTAGTCTATGACTATGGTATAAACATCTGCCTCCTTTTCCCGTTCATGTAAATGTTTCTGTAATCTGAAGATGGAACTGACAAGATCTGGGTTGAAACCTCAGTTCTACTTCTTACTGTCTTAGGACCTCAGGCAAGTCACATAGACTGTCTAAACTTCAGTTTTCTTATCTACAAAATAAGTGGTAATACATACCAAGCAGAGTTATTACGAGAGTAGGGCATCATGTTAAAACCGTGAGTGTAGAAACTAGTGCGTAATATATCTTAGTGAATGGAATTAATATTATACTGTATCTCTCTCTTTAAAGTTAGTGGGATATTCATTTTTAAACTGGGTGCCACATAATGTTATTTTAATATCCTTGTTAGCAGATTTATCAAAATAACATATATGGGTAGAATTTAGGTGATGGGTATATGAATGTTTGTTGTACAGTTCTTCCAGTTTGGCTGTCTGTTAAGAATTTTCATAAAATTTTGAGAAAAATATAACATATATGAAAAATATAGAATGTTTAAAAGACTTTGCTGCCTCTCCCTGCTCCATGTGAGAACACAGTAAAAGCCAAGTTAAATCTGACTTTTTAGGTTAAGTGTTTTGTTGAAACTATTAGTGCACACATGTTCTTATGGGCTGATTTAGTTCTAAATATTTCACGTTATTAGAGTCATTGAGTTGTTTTTTTTTTAAACAGTCATGGAGTTAATTTTCTTAATATAATTAACCTTATAAGATCTTCTAAAAGTGTTTACAACACAGCTGATAATTAACTGATTTTTGGAGTGGTGGAAGGGACTATGTTTTTTCGCCAGGCTGGAGTGCAGCGGTGCGATCTCAACTCACTACAGTGCGATCTCTGCCTCCTGGGTTCAAGCGATTCTCGTGCCTCAGCCTCCTGAGTAGCTGGGATTACAGGCATGTGCCACCACACTCAGCTTATCTTTGTATTTTTAGTAGAGATGGGGTTTCACCATGTTGGCCAGGATGGTCTCAATCTCCTGACCTTGTGATCTGCCTGCCTCAGCCTCCCAAAGTGCTGGGATTACAGGTGTTAGGCACCGCGCCTGGCCTTTTTCCTTTCTTTTTTTTTTTTTAAATTTCCGAGATAAAGTCTTGCTCTACTGTAGCCCAGGCTGGAGTGCAGTGGTGCGATCCTGGCTCACTGCAACCTCTGCCTCCAGAGTTCAAGTAATTCTCTTGCCTCAGCATCTGGAGTAGTTGGGATTACAGGTGCATGCCACCACACCCAGCTGATTTTTGTATTTTAGTAGAGATGGGGTTTCACCTGTTGACCAGGCTGGTCTCAAACTCCTGACCCCATGATCCACCCACCTCAGCCTCCCAAAGTGCTGGGATTACAGGCATGAGCACTGTGCCCAGCCGGAAGGGAACTAAGCTCTTTGGTGCATTGGTTATCTATTGCTGCATTAACTGACTGTGCAGAAAATGAATGGCTTCACAATTCTGTCATTTGAGTTGGGCTCAGCTGAGCAGTTCTTCTGCTAATATTTCCTGAGGTCACTTATGCAGCTGTTTCTGGCAGCTATATGGGGGCTGGAGGGTCTTGAAAGGTCTCTCACTCAAATGCCGGGTGCCAGCTCTTCTGAGCCTTTCTTTTTACATGTTCTTATCATTCAGCTATGGAGTCCAGGCTTCCTTACAACTTGTTGGGAACATTCCAAGAGGAGGAAGGTGGAAGCTTTAAGGCCTCCTAAGGCCATTGTACAATTTCACATCTACCACATTCTGTTGTAGATTAATTTAGGCATGAACTGAAATGGAAAATTGTAGCAGAAATGGGATCCTGGATTTTCTGGTACCTGTGTTTCATTTACTTTGTTGCTTTCTCTCCTTCCCTAAGTTCAGTTAAGTTGAGAAAAGTGTTCATTGTTATTGCTGATGGATTAGACTTTATTTGGTCTTCATTGAATTTTTCAGTGAATTTACAGACTAGTAAATTATCTGAGTTGTCAAGTTACATACGTGTATGTGGATATCTATATACATAAAATATAGGTAAAATAATGCAGGAGGTGAATACTTGCAGTGGCTTTAGGATGATTATTTATATTTGTGTGGTTCCTGTTTCCCAGAAGTGTTTTCTGTGATTATACCACACATGTTCAGGTTTCTTATGAATGAACACTTAAGGAGCACTGCTTCACTGGAGAAGAATTAACACATTCTCAAACATTTAATTTCAAAAACTAAGCATACAATTTTTCTAAAGGCCCATGGAAACAGGTTTTATTCTTTTCTCTTCATGAAAGTGAGTGATAATAAAAACTGATTTAATCCGTTGTAATTTTTTGGTAGTCTAAACGTTGTATTTAAACAGTGAATCAGATTTTGGCACTGTGATTCATAC
Organism: Cacajao melanocephalus; assembly: GCA_963573385.1. Lineage (NCBI taxonomy): Eukaryota > Metazoa > Chordata > Mammalia > Primates > Pitheciidae > Cacajao > Cacajao melanocephalus. The sequence continues at coordinate 17,262 of CAUYLG010019559.1, forward strand.
TCCCAAAATGAGTAATGTGATTAGCAGGATATTCCTAGTTCTCTTGACTTAAAAAAAAAAGTCCATGGTGACTCCTCCATTTTTGGTAGTGGAGTTGTGTTGGGTCTATGAAGAGGCTTTGCAGAGAAAAAGAGCAGCTATTTATGGAGCATTTCCTCAGGCCTGCAATTTGAAGCTATTATAGCAAAGTTGCTGAGCAAGTCCGTGATTGCAGGCCAACAGTCATTCAAGTCCCCATCCTGCAGCCTGTGTGGAGTGAGTTCAAAACTACTGCTGTGCAAAGTTTGCCCTTTTCAATGTTTATCAGTTGCCTACTTTTTAAAGAGCCGGAGGGTTTCAGGCATTCCAAACCCGCTTTGTTAACAGATTATTAAGCAGTTATAGGATATAAGCTAGTTTTTGAGTGTTTAGGAAATTGTTCAGCGTTTACGAATACAATGATTTCCCTATTCCCTAAACTTAAAATGAAATAGTCTTAGAAAATGTAGACCTTTTTTCCAGCAGTTTTGCTTAAGCTTATAAAAACAGATGTTGGGTTGTCTGTCAAAGGAATTATATACTGTAGACCTGGAATCTGTGTTTGAAGGGAATTTGATTTTGAATTTTAGATACCTTTGTTGCCTACCTATGAAAACATCATTTATTTCTGTGTAGGATTTTGTGAGTTTTGTTTTGTTTCGTTTTTTAAAATGGTGACAGAAAATGAAAATAAATGGTCTCATTGTGTTACTATCAAAGGAAGAAATTGGCTGGAAAATTTTATTTGATATCAGCAAATGATGAACTGAAAATCAGTGAGCTTTAATCTCCTCAGGATAATATTAACAGGGGTTTATCCTAAATAGGACCCTTCTAACCTGTGACTCTTAAAACCTTTCCACTTTTTGGTGTCAAACCTTTAAAACATGGTAGCTTTTCTGTATTTAGTCTGATAGTGTAAAAAAATTGGGTGTTGTTGCATGGTATTCTCCGTCCCTGTTAAAAAAACAAACTGTATTTTTCCATTCTGGAAAAAATTGGAATTTCAGGAAAATTTTTAGTAACTACTAAAAGATTAGTTTTTAGCAAAATCTACGATTTTAATTTCAAGAAAGCCTCAATTGATAAAATCAGGAATTATGTTTTCAGATTTGAAATCTGCTCTAAATTAAAATTCTTTGAAAGTGTTCACATTTGATATGATAATCTAGAATATTTAAAAGTCACGTGGGCATTCTATAAAAGAGAAGTATTTCTTAATCTGTTTCAGTAACTCCCATGCTGACAAAACTATGCACGATAACAACATACACTAAAAAGATAAAGAACCGTGTCATTACAGGATGTCCCCCAAATTACTAGGACTTTTAAAAATGGCATCTTAATCCCTAAATTCTCTTGGGTTTCAGTAAGATTGGGTCAAATAGTGAGTTTCTTAACTGTGGCAGTTATAACTGAGAGCAATTTTCTAGTTCTGTGATGCAAATTGAGATTTAGGACATTTCTATTTCACTAAATAGTGGCTTTTGGGAACTGCTCCTTAGATGATGTTGCCTCACCCCCATCTTTTCCGGAACTACTTAAATGAAATATATATTCCCGTAAGATTCAGCTCAGATGTTAATTCCTCTAGGGAGTCTTCCTAGATTTTTCCTGGCCCTTTCACGAAGGATGCTGCACTGGGAATACAAGTTTTCACTTTAGACTTGATGTTGTGTCCGGTGTGTCTGGCATAGTCATATAGCACATTACGAATGCTTACCAAAAAGAAGTTGAAAACCGCTTTTAAATGATGTTCCCAGTCATTTCAGAAGCATTGAGTTATTTTTATCTGTTTTGGTGTCTTTATAAAGCTTAAGCACCATGCTCAGAGAGATGGGACAAGGATTGAGAGCAATGCAGTCCCTGTCCTCAGGAGGCAAGGTTGGTGAAACGGTAAGAAATGGCATGAAAAAATAGTTGGTGCTAAACAACGTGATAAGCGCTAAATAATATAGCTTAGAAACTCAGGGAGAAAGAAGAGAGATTTCTGTGTTGGAACTCTTGTAGGAGTTTGTTCTTTGGTTGTATTTGAAAGATGGATAAGAATAGATAGAATTGAATTTTATTCTGTACTGAATCCTCTGTTTGACTTTGCTTTCTCTGTGATGGTTTTGTAACAAATGTAACTTTAGTACTTCTACATTTGGTTAAAAAAATTCCTCTTATTTGAATTTTAGCTGCCTGATTGCTTATTCTCCTCCTAGATGTGGTAAGCCCCATTGGGCTCACCATTATGTCTTATACACTTAGCGTGGTGTCTGGCATGCAATAGATATTTAATAATGTGGTGTGCTGGCTGATTTACCGACTGAATTCTGGAGTGTTATTATCCTCATTTGTAAAATTCAGGGATTGGAATACATGATTTGTGAGAACTTTTCCATCTCTAAAATGCTGTGAAATTTAATAAGAAATTTCCTGTGAATTCCCAGGTCTATATACAAGTAGTTTCTGGTGTGATAACATTGTGTTTGCAGTGTTTTTCATTTAGAATAAAGTATAATAAGTTTAATATATAAATGTTACCGTTAATCCAAAAGACTTAGTAATGTTGGCAATAGGAGGAGTATTTTTAGTAGGTTTTTTTCTTTTTCTTTTTTCTATTTGAGAACTATCATGAGATAGAAAGATTTTTCTTACTATGACTTAACTGATGTTTTGGAGGAAAATGAAGAGTAAAGGCTCTAACAATGACATAGAATTTAGGTAGAAATCAAGAGGGAGTTGGCATTTAGGGCTGAAAAAGAGGGGGCCAACCTTTCTAGAGAAAGACTTGATTAGTTTTTGGTTGTAGTTTTGGTAAGAATGCAAAGTGATTTTAAGCAATATTTGTCCTGTTTGAGAAAATACTAGCATATCACAATTTATTATCTGTCAAACTGTAGAAAAGAAAGAAGTTTGAGATTTTAACTTCCAGCTGTTTCTCGTTTGTACTTCTCTTTTAGCATGAAGACTGAGGCAGTCACCACCCCTGAGAGCCAAAAAAGGGCTGTCTTCAGCCTTCTGAGAGAAGAGCTATTCATTGATGTCAGAGCCATGGCATAGTCAGACACTTCCCATAGCTTTCAGAATCAGTTCTTGACAGTCAGTTGTAGTTTTAGACTGTTTTGTCAAGTACAACTCAGAATTTTTTTGTGTGTCACTTTCCATAGCTTTCAGAATTTATTCTTTACAATTTTAGTTTTAGACTGTTTTGATTGTCGAGTAAAAAAAATTAGGATTTTTTTTTAACCTATTGAGGGCAATAATGAAAATTGCTGATGATTAGTTGATTTATCCCTTCAAGTATATGGAAGAATGTTAATATTTTATGGGTACGCTAATGATTTAGACTTAGATTTAATTTCAAAGAACCATTTGTGGCTAATAAGATATTTTCAAACTTTTTTAGTAATTGGATATTAAAGGAACTTCCTTTTGAGCATATAACATTTGTTTTATGTCCTGCATTTGATATTACTGCTTTAAAGTGAGAGCAACTATATCTTAATACTTACGTGTAGTCTAGTCTCCTACCATGTGTTATCTCATTTAATCCTCTTCATAGATAGCTGTTTTATAAATTGGACTTTGAGAGGTGAAGTAACTTAAACAGGTTCACCCATCCAGATCTGTGTCACTCCAAAGCAGGAGCAGTTTCTGTCAAGCTGCCTCTCTACCCTAGTTTTTTTCTTTTTGTTCTTCAACAAGTTTTGGCATAGGTTAAGAAAAATATAGACTATATTGTGTTTTCTGTAGTGTCTTATGTTGCATGCTTACTCATTTGGTGATTAGTAAATGCTTATTGAATTAAACTGGGGTGCTTGCGGTGTTCCTTGAAAGAAGTAGCACCAGTAAGGATGAATTCAGTACTGATGAAGAGCTCACCAGGTGATTCTGATGTATCTGTCTACTTACCAAATAGTTGTTGAATGAACTGGAACATTTTCACATTCGAGATATGATTTGTATATACTTTTTATATAATCAAATATATCCATCAAGCTGTGAGATGGGTGGACCCTCAGTGTACAGATGTAGAAATGTTCACCGACACTGGCCAGCACACCCCCCATCTCCACCCCAACCCTCAAGTTCCATTGATTATTTTATGTATTCGTGGTAATGTGTGAGACTACTGCATAAACTGTTAAGGGCCATATATGTGTTCCCCTTTATTACTTGACTATTTATTGCTAGTATAGGCATAGTATAGGCATGAAGGGAAGGTTACATAGCCATCTTATTTTATCTGAAAACCAGTGTTTTAATTGAGCAGATTACTTGAGGTACTTAATCATTGAGTTAGAATTTGATAAAGATTTCAGTTATGCTTGTGTTGCTCTGTTTTTGTATGATAACTGTGAAAACAGTGGCAAATTTCTAATTGACAGTCATTTGTTGTAACTTCCTTAATGGAACTGTCCTACTTGGAATTTCCCACTTCTGGGAACGATAAGCAATAGGCATGATTTCTTTCATAGTACATGATTAAGATAAAGTGACCTTCATCATAAAGACGTGTAAAGAAAACTAAGCAAATGTAGAGGCTGACAGGTATTTGTAGAGGGCATTCCAGCATTGGCAGTCCAGCCTGAGAGGAGACAGGATGACCTCCTGGGTGCTTTCTGGCTCCAGACCTGTGATCAAGAGTCCATAAGTATAGCTGCTTGAGCACTGAAAATAGCAATACCAGAGAAACCCACTTTTAATGAAAAGTGAAAATTCTTGGCATTGTAGAAAAGATTATACATTTACATATATGGAAGAAATTATTTTTACATATGCATAGAGAAATCCTAATAATCTTTTCTCAACTACGTGCAGAATTAGTTCAGGTCATATAGTTCTTGTCATGGTCTTAGGGCCAAATTATTCCCATAGGAGTAAAGTACATATTCAATTGTATTATTTAAATTGGAGAAAAAATAATTTTATTTAAAGAAATTTACCTTATGCCATTTTAGGACCTCTGGTATTTAAAATAAGTCATCTTTTGTATGAATTTTTAATGTGGCTTATTGATTTTACTAGGGTGCATATTTTTAAAGAACATAATAAGCTTCTGCTTTCAGGAATTCAGCCTAGTATTTCAAATGAGAGCTCATGTATTGCAACATTATTTATCTATTTTTGTAAAGGGCTGTTAATCACTTGGTGCCACCCTGTCTGAGTTGTGTGCTTTTAGATTGTCCACATGAAATCACTTGATACGGCATCTCATTTCTGCAAGACTTTTTCCTATATTTTTAGTCCACCACCCTAATATGAAGTTAAATTATTTAATAGAAATATTTAGAGACCAGAAGCTTACTTTTAATATTGCAAATGTTGCCTTACCCTTTTTGGAGTAGGTTAGTGTTTAAAAACGTGTCAGTGTAGTTATGCAACTCTCTCTCTCTCTGTCTCTCATCTCTCTGTCTCTCTCGTCTCTCTCTTTCTCTGTCTCTTCTCCTTCTCCTTCCCTCCCCCTTAGCTATTTCTGAGCACAGAGTCTTTTGTTTAAAAGAAGGATTAGTATGTCAAATTTGTTTCTATATTATATTTCTGGGTTTGAAGTTTTACTGGATACTTGGTTTTTGGTAGGGCTATCATTTAATGCCTCTTGAATTATTCTGCAGGAGTATTAGCAACGGTTGTAAACTAGAGTTCATATGTGAAATGTGAGACGGTGACCTCTTGATCCAGAGGCCAGGACTGTTGCCAACTGAACCAAACCCTTCCTTTTCCTAAGAATAGAAGTGCTCTGCCTAATGATTGGAGTTCAGCTTGGTGCTTTTGGTGTTCTCCAGTAATTGGTGAGAATCTCAGATACATATGTTGGTTTTGTGTGTGTTTTGAGTGGACAAGCAAGTATTTCTTTGTAGGGATAAAGAGAAGTATAATGTGAATAATTTCTTTAAAGAATTTTTGAAGGAATTCTGGTATGGCAGAAATACCACTGATATGTATGACCTCCCTCTGCTCCTGCCCTATAGAAGTTTTTATCAAATGTGGAAAGACATTGTGGAAAGAAGTGTCTGTTTTAATGTTAAATATAACCAATTTGAAAAGAAACCTATAATAAATGTATCACTGGCCAGGTGCAGTGGCTCATGCCTGTAATCCCAACACTTTGGGAGGCCAAGGCGGGCAGATCATGAGGTCAGGAGTTTGAGACCAGCCTGGCCAGCATGGTGAAACCCTGTCTCTAATAAAAATACAAAAATTATCTGGGCGTCGCGGCACATACCTGTAGTCCTAGCTACTCGAGAGGCTGAGGCAGGAGAATTGCTTCAACCCAGAATTTGGTGAATGAATGAATGAATGTATCATCTAGGTCTCCAATACTTGGAAACATAAATTTTAAAAATATTAAACTGAGAAAAAAGATATTAGGACCAGTAAAGAATTAGGTTATTTGTGAGGCAGGAAATGTAAAATGTTGACTGTATCCTTTAACCTATTAGTTTGAACTGTTCAAAATCAGAACATAGTGAGCTTCACAAGTTTTAATCTGATGGTCAGGATTAATAATACATCATAAATTCTGTATTCCTCTTTTCAGATCCAAGATGCCTTATATATGTTTCTACTTTCCTTACATCTCTGCTATCTTGAAGTCTTTCAGGACAAAAGTGGTTATAAAGCCGTCATCTGCCAGAGAGACTGAAAGAGAAGCCCTCTTCCTTGACCCTGATGGTGAAGATAGATCGCTTGATCAAAATTCAGTTAGGGCAAGTTAGTTAAGTCAGTATTTCAAGAAATTAGTTTAGTTAAATTATTATAAGCAATGTACTTGGATAAGTCAGTAGAACAACAACCTACAGATAAAGGTTCATAGCCTGGCCCAGTATCACCTTTCTAGCCTCATCTCTTCCTCTCTCTTTTTTAATTAATAAAAAACAAATAGAGACGGGGTGGGGGGGTGTCACTATGTTGGATAGGCTGGTCTCGAACTCTTGGTCCCAAGCAATCCTCACACCTTGGCTTCCCAAAGTGCTAGGATTATAGGCCTGAGCCACCATGCCTGGTCTCTAGCTTTATCTCCATCTGCCACCTCTTCTCCTCACCCCTCTCTTCCTGCCTCCCAGGCACCACCATTCAGGTGCACTGAAGGAGATGCACCTCTTGTGCATGTTGTATGTTCATGCATGCATTTGTAGTATTATACATGCTCCTACTTCTTGGGCTGTCTACCCTGAGAAGGTCTTACACTCCCCTCATTTTTACTTTATCCTTTAAGGCTCACCTCTAACTCAGATGTGTCACAATTTTTCCTGTATGTTGTACTAATAATATTTGAACCCCTCCCTTATCCCAACTTTTGTAGCATTACTTCACCCATTTTTATTCCTATAGCATTTCCTCAATGCTAATGTGTCTGTTTTCACATTTTTAACCTCTGAAATTAGGGTACTTCCTATAATTCATGGGATCTTAGTTTTTTTTGTTTTTTTTTTTTAATTAGTTTTTTTTCACGTGGCTGAAGGTGGGCTGAGGCTGAGAAGGGCATCAACTGGGATCTTAGTTTTGATTAAATCAGGTACCTCCATTCTGGTGGATAATTGAAATTCTGTGCTTGCCTTGCTTCTGGAACTTGCATTCTTCATTGGGTCCATATCTCTAATTCCTCTTTCAGCACGACACCTAATAATTGATGCCCAAATTTTGTTCAGCGGAATTAAAAATACTGTATTTGGCTTTTAGTATATTCAGGGAAATTTTAAGGACATTATTTGTTCTGAAATCTATCAGTAATAACAATAATGACTAGCATTTACAGAGTCCTTATTGTGTGCCAGGCACTACTTTAATTCCTTTATCTGGAGTAACTCAGTGAATCTTCACAGTAACTCTGTTATCTCTATTGTATTATTGAGAAAGCTAGGGTACAGTTCAGTCCAAATCATAGAACTAATAGGTGATACACTCAGAACTGTAGCTTTGTTAATCTGGCACCAAAGTCCACATAACCACTATTATATACTAAAATGTGTTTGAATGTTTATTTAACCAGGTCTGTGCTTTGTGCATTTTTTTATGTAATCCTTGTTATAGCCCCATGAGAATTTATAATGTAATATACCGGAACACTCCAGTAGTCATTTTTAGATGTAAATTCTAGTCTCTATTCTGATACTACAAAGAGATAAACATATTATAGTAAATTTCTACATGTACATGCTGGAGTTTGAGGGTTAATAAGATGATCTTTTTAGTCTTTGCTACCTTTTGAAATTACTAAATTTAATTGCTGAAATAAATCTAGACTCTGGTGGAAATGAACTAACACTGAACACCTTTTATGCTTAAGGCAGGTACACATTATCCCTATTTACAGATGAGAAAAGGAGGTTCAAAGATTAAATAATTTGACCAACTTATTGAACCAGAAGTACAGGCAGAATCAATTTTATCATTGGATCTCCACCCCTGAGAATGGCTTCTACACAGCCAGAACCTCTGCAACATTATTTTTGTTTTTAGGGTTTTCAGGAAGTCTTTTTTCCCCACCATTTTTTTTATTCCACCATTAAGTTATCTTAAAACAAAGTCATTAGCTTTCCTTTCCTATGTATTTTAATTATGTTTTGATTTATTTTATATTTTATAATATAAATATTATATAATATATATAAATATATACATATAAATATATATATATTTATATTTTAATATATTTTAATTATAGTCAACAACTTTTAATAAATATTTCATAACCGTGTACATAATACTTAATATTAGCCATACCATTTCTCTGCCAGCTATACCATGGGCTTTAAAAACTGTCATATTAAAGATAGTCACATAAAAAGAGGAGAAAATTGTCTACTATGTAGATTTTATAAATTATTAAAGTATTTTGTGGAAGTTAAAGTTTTAGAAAGGACTTTAAAAGCACCTTTGAATTTTCTAACTTTGTGCTAGCTTTATGACTATCCTTGGTTATTTAGAATAATGATACAGAGTACAGTCTGTATTGGACACTTAAGAATTTTGAATTTTTTTTACTGTTTTAAAATTCTAGCCAGCTTCATAGCATGAAATTAATATTGCATGCTTAAAATTGGGAAACTTTGATATTTCTTAGTTGACTTGCAAGAGATTACAGCTTTGATCTCTTAAGCTGCAAGTAAACATCTGACTTGTCTATAAACACATGGTTTCAAGCTTTTGTGAAGCCTAAGAAGATCATTGGTTTGAAAGCTGAAATAAGTATACATTTATGACACTTGTGTTTCTGCAAAAAGAGAAGGTTTGGATTAAATTTGACTGCAAAATCCTGTGTAATAGACAAAAACTGAAAAAACGAGCTGTAACAAAGACTTAACATGGTTTAGTAGTGGTTCACTCAGTTCAGTAAATCCCGTGTACTTAATCTGTGCTATACACTGATGGGTTTTGGATAGCATAATGTGTGTGGTTTAAGGATCCCATGAGAGTTCATGATACTCAATATTAGTGTCCATTTGGGAGTAGCCATACAGCACTAGAATCATGAATTATTTTTTTTTAAGAGACGGAATCTCACTCCGTTGCCCAGATTGGAGTGTCGTGACACGATCTTGACTCACTGCAACCTCTGCCTCCCAAGTAGTTGGGGTTACAGGTGTGCACCACCACACCTGGCTAATTTTTGTATTTTTAGTAGAGATGGGGTTTCGCCATGTTGGCCAGGCTGGTCTTGAACTCCTGACCTCAGGTGATCCACCCACCTCAGCTTCCCTGAGTGTTGAGATTACAAACGTGAGCCACTGCACCTGGCCATAAAGTATTTATTATATTTTAAACATAATGTCTATCTTACTGTCCTCTAGACAAGACATCAGTATCTGAAATGCCTTTCCTTATCTTCTGCCTGTTTTTGGTCATTGTATCAATCTACTTTTAAGAACATAATACACATATGCTTTTTATTGCACATGTAAGTAGAGGTTTAATATAGGAGAAAACGTTTGAAAATACATAATGGACAAAAGAACACATAAATGATCTCATAACCCATTGATAACATATTGGCTGTGTATTTTCAGACTATTTAACTATAATCTTTGAATATTGCCAAACACTTCCCTAGTACAGTTATAACTATTTGTTGTCCCACTAGCTGCATATGATAGAGCCTAATAGAATATGACATTTTTGCTGCTTTGTGTGATATTCTGATATATTATCTTTTACCTCTTCATGTGTTGCTATGTAGTTTTTGCTTAGTTACAGTTTGAAATATGAGTTCATTTTGGTTATTAAAGAGACCTCTCCTGGGCAAAACGCCATACTGGAGGATATGGAGGAAATCTTGAAATTGTTCCTGTAAAGCAACAAATTAAAGGTATATTAATGCTATGTAACCTGAGCGTATTTAGATAGGAGATCACCAGCCAGTGGAGTCAATCTACAACTTCCTGAACAGGCTATATTTTTTAGCCATGCTTTTGAAGGAGCTGTAGAATAAGACAAGAGGCATCGTTTATACAGGGAGATGGAATAAGATGGGTATGATATGTATACAATTAGAAATTGGTAGCATACCTTCAAGAGAGAAAATAAGCTGGTGAGATAAAAGGTTCAAAATGAATGTTAAGCCACGAGATGGATGAAAGGGGAAAGCAGATTTATTATGGTCAAGGGAGGAAAAGACTAGTCATGAATTGTGTTTAGGGGAAGCTGGCCTAGCAACTTACGTGGAAAGTGGCTAGGAAGTATAGTTGAAGTCATTTTAAGGTGTATGTGAAATGATTGGCCAAACTTGTTATTGCTGAGTATAGAAAGTAAAAACAGAAACGATATGTAAATAAGTTAATATTGCTCTTGTGATGATGGAAAAGTAGGAAAAATTTGTTTGGGAAAGGGAAGATGAATACCTTTGTTTTCAGTTACATAAAATAGTTTATTTAAATTTATTTTCCTCCTCGTCTTGTTCTTTTGCATCTTTGGAGTCTGATTAGAGACTGGATCTTCCTTACTCTACCTCACATCACCCGGCATGATGACTTTTGCCCATAGTTGTTGCTCAGAAACATTCATTAATTGCATATATGAAGGAATATAGATTACTGGTATGTGTTAAAAAAGAGATTTCGAGCAGTGTGCTTCTTTTTTGTTTTTATTTTTTGAGATGGAGACTTGCTCTGTGGCCCAGGCTGGAGTACAGTGGTGTGATCTCAGCTCATTGCAAGTTCCATCTCCCAGGTTCAAGTGATTTTTCCTGCCTCAGCCTCCTGAGTAGCTGGTATTACAGGCACACACCACCACACTCGACTACTTTTTTTGTATATTTAGTAGAGACAGAATTTCACCATGTTGGCCAGGCTGGCCTTGAACTCCTGACCTCAGGTGATCCTCCCGTCTTAGCCTCCCAAAGTACTGGGATTACAGGTGTTAGCCACTGCACTCAGCCTGCTTACTACTTTACGTAGAAATTAGAAGTGTCATTTTAGTGTTCCTTGTCTTTTTGTCTGCCAAACAAGAAGTCTCAGAATGTTTTGATCTCTGGCCAAGTGAAGTACTGCCAGTCAGTGGCTTGAGCGATTTTAAAGTGATGACAGTGCTTAGGTATCTTACATACCAAATTGTTGAGATATAAAATCTGTTATCAAATAGTTTAGTTACCAAGTTAAGCCTGCATTATATAATGCATTTGATTATCTAATGGTTTCACCCAAATCTTTTTTTCTTTAAATGCCATCCTCAAGTGTAGGGTTCCATCTTGTACTACTTATTTTTTAGCTCCCACATGTCTGTAGAATTGTATATGGCTTGCAGTAATTAAAAAAATTTATATTGGCTTAATTTAAACCGTAAAACATTTTAAAAAATATTAAGTCATTAGGAATGTTAATAGAACTTTGTTAAAAAATTTTTACACATGCAAATCTTTTTTCAATGAAAATACATACATCCAAATAGTATTTCTTTTTTTTTTGGAGATGGAGTCTTGCTCTGTCACTCATACTGGGGTGCAGTGGCATGATCTTGGCTCACTGCAGTCTTCGCCTCCTAGGTTCAAATGATTCTTCTGACTTTCTTTCCCGAGTAGCTAGGAGTACAGGTGTGTACCACCATGCCCAGCTATTTTTAGTATTTCTAGTAGAGATGAGATTTTACCATGTTGGCCAGGCTGGTCTTAAACGCCTGACCTCAAGTGACCTGCCCACCTTGGCCTCCCAAAGTGATGGTATTACAGGTATGAGCCACTGTGTCTGGCCCCAAACAGTATGTCTTTTATCTAGTTGTTATAGTGTGGTAAAATTTCATTTTCTTTACCTTGATGAAATTATTAAACTTTTTTTTTTTTTTTTTAGCGCATATAGTGTTTAGGTCTGTCACATTTCTTTCTTTTTATTTTATTATTTATTTATTTTTTTTTTGAGATAGGGTCTCGCTCTTGCTCAGGTTGGAGCATGGTGGCACGGTCAGGGCTTACTACAGCCTTGATCTCTTGGGCTCAAGCGATTCTCTCACTTCAGCCTCCCCAGTGGCTAGGACTGTTGGCAGGCACCACCACACCCAGCAATATTTTTTATTTTTTGTAGAGACAAAGTCTGCTTTTGCCCAGGCTGGTCTCAAACTCCTTAGTTCAAGTGGTCCTCCTGCCTCAGCCTCCCAAAGTGCTGGGATTACAAGCATGAGCCACTACACCTGGCCTGTTTGTCACTTTTAATGGCTTAGGATTTCATTTGGTAGATGTTTACTTTATTTTGATGGTTGTGTGGGAGTGTCATAGAACAAAGTACTCAGTCTTTCACCCTGCACTTAATATTGTACTTTGACTTGTTCTCAAATCCACTGTTTTCAGAGGCAATTAAAATTAAGCCTTTTTGGGTATGAAATAAGCCTGAACTCTTTATCTGAAGGAAGTAATATATCTGATTCTTGATTGTTCACATGGCTGGTCTCTCTGCTGTTCTAGTTTTGTGACTTGTTGTTTATAGTACTGTTTCATTTCATTAAGAATTTCTTCTGCCTTACTTGCCATACTTATTTGTAGTTGCAAAGCCCAGATCTGACAGTTGTGTCAGATGGAAAATTCAGTCAACAGAAGTTACATAGAGATCTTGATTTTCTTTTAATATTCTTATATCTAATAAGTTGCACAGGTTCACTAAATTTCCTTTAATTTTATTACAATTCTTGGAAGAGAGGATTGAAAATATGGTTCAGTAGCACATTTAGAATTTTCACCAGGTCTTAGGCTGTGAAGGGAAAAAAACCATAGTCTGAATGATTAATTTCCTTACCTTTTTTAAAAAACATATAATACATAACATATATACATACATACGTCATAATACATACATGGGATAATATAAAATTCACCATTTTAACAATTTTTAAGTATACATTCAGTGTTATTAGTCACAGTGTTATACAACCGACATCCATTTCCAGAATTCATTCATCATACCAACTAGAAACTGTACCTATTATATTAAATAACTCCCCATTCTCCCCTTTTCTTCAGCTTCTGGTAACCTCTATTCTACTTTTTGTGTCTATGAATTTGCTTGTTGTAGGTACCCCATGTAAGTAAAATAATACATTATTTATCCTTTTCTGTAACAGACTTGATTTTTTAAATTATAGAATTCCATTATATGTATATACCATATTTTGCTTAGGTATTTATTTGTTTTTGTTTTTGTTTTTTTTGAGACAGAGTCTTGCTCTGTTGCCCAGGCTGGAGTATAGTGGCGTGATCTTGGTTCACTGTAAATTCCACGCCCCCGGGTTCAAGTGATTCTCCTGCTTCAGCCTCCTGAGTAGCTGGAATAACAGGCATGACCCACCATGCCCAGCTAATTTTTGTATTTTTAGTAGAGATGGGGTTCCACCACATTAGTCAGGCTGATCTCAAACTCCTGACTTCGTGATCCGCCTGCCTCCACCTCCCAAAGTGCTAGGATTGCAGGCGTGAGCCACCATGCCCAGCCAGGTATTTGTTAATGGGCACTTGAGTTGTTTCCTTTTCCGTTTGGTTGTTGTGAATAATGTTGCTGTGAGCATTGGTATGCAAGTATGTGTTTGAATCTCTGCTTTCCATTATTTGGGGTATATACCTAAAAGTGAAATTGTTGGATCATGTAATTTTTTTACTGAATGTTTTGAGGAGCCACTGAACTGTTTTCCTGCAGTGGCTGTACCATTTTACATTGTTACCAACAGTGCGCAAAGGTTCCACTTACTCCATATCAGTGTCAACACTTGTTTTTCAATAGTATTCAATTTTTGATAGTAGGCATCATAATGGGTATCTCTGTCATGAGTGGTGTTTTCATGGTTTTGATTTGCATTTCCCCCATGGCTAGTGATGTGGAGCATCATCTTGTGTGGTTATTGGCCATTTGTTTATCTTTAGAGAAATGTCTATTAAGGTCCTTCTGTACCTTTTATATTTTATTTTTTAAGATAGAGTCTTGCTCTGTTGCCCAAGCTGGAGTGTAGTGCTGTACTCATAGTTCACTGCAGCCTCGACCTTCTAGGCTCAAGTGGGTTTCCCACCTCTACGCACCAAGTGGCTGAGACCACAGGCATGTGTCACCAGGCCTGATTAATTTTTAAAATTTTTGTGGGAATAGGGTCTCGCTTTGTTGCCTAGGCTGATCTTGAACTCCTGGCCTCTAGTGATCCTCCCAACTCAGCTAGGTTCTAAATTCCTCATAAATCACCAAAAAGAAAAAAACAAACAAACAAACAAAAAACAAAATAATTAGGGTTCACAATTTTCACTATGATTACTATCCTTAATTTTAGAAGGTAAGAAAGGGCAGGGTGCAGTGACTACAGTAATGGAAATTGAACTGTGGCTGTTCTTATTAATAGTATATCTATGTAGTCCCTGTACTCTTAAGTGTAGACATTATTGATTTTGGTGAGTCATATAATCCTAGATCTATTTATTTTTTATCCTTCTATTTTATAATATATATCTATTAGCCTATATTTGTTAAATGAGAAATTTTAATATTACACGTTAGTTATACAATTATCTTGACAGCTGAGTTTAAGCAACACTATTGAACACAGAAGGGACTCTCTTACAGGCTAGAGGTACAAAGATTAATAGAACATGGTATGTATATATATGTATGTATTTATTTTTGAGACAGAGCCTTGCACAGTCTCCTGGGCTGGAGTATAATGGCACAATCTCGGCTTGTTGCAACCTCTGCCTTCCAGGTTCATGCAATTCTCCTGCCTCAGCCTCCTGAATAGCTGGGATTACAGGCATACACCACAGCACGCAGCTGTTTTTTTTGTATTTTTAATAGAGATGGGGTTTCACTACGTTGGCCAGACTGGTCTCGAACTCCTGACCTCGTCATCCACCCGCTTCGGCCTCCCAAAGTGCTGGGATTACAGGTGTGAGCCACCACGTCCACCGTGGTCTTTATTCTTAAGAGTAGAACAGTACTTATGAACAAGAGATGATTTTTGTCTCTTCCTGGGTACATTTGGCAAAGTCTGGAGACATGCTTGGTTGGTAGAATCATGTTCAGTCTTTTTTCAGCCAGAGGGGTTTAGTTGAATTGTACTCAGGTTCTCTCATTTAAGTGGTACAGAAATCACACCTCTGTAATTTAGCCTATGCTTCCCCCTTGTCTTTCTTTCAAGAGTGCTTCTCCAGCCTCTCCAGGTAGCTAAATTTTATAGATTATTCCGCACTCTGTTCAGATGCTGTCACCTTTATGTGTCCTCCTCTGTATTGCTAGGTTGTACCAAGAACCTTTCTATAAACACCCTAAGCTGCTCTATCGTTTTATATTCAAGTTTTATCTTTATGGATCTTTCCCACTAGAAGATAAGCTCCTCCAGGTCAGGGACTATGTGCTATTTTTTGTTTTTCTTTGGATGTTAGCAGTACTTGGCACTTAGTAGGTGTTCAGTAAGTGCTTTAGACAAACTGTAGCTCGGATAATATTGTTTGGCTTAGGTTTAGTGCGGTTTTTATGTTGTATGGGGAGGGTTGGAATTGTGGCAAGAGAAACTAATTGACCGGAGACTTGAATTCTGGTTCTGCCTCTACCACCCATTAGTACCGTCACCTCAGGCATGGTTGAGTGACCATTATGAGTGCTAATTCTGTCATGTACACAGTCAGGGAGGGCTGGGCTACAAGGTTGAGAAGAGCACTCATTTCATAAGCTGTGTATCACAGCTCAGTTAACTGAGGCCAGACAACCTTATTGAACACAGTTGTGTATCTAGGAATAAACAGAAGAGGCTTCAGTGTAACTGCCAGATGTTTTCCCCATAATATAAGACAGCAGATTAGAAACAGTAGTTAATAGGAAATACCAAGCACCTGGGAGTCTAAATGAAGATGTCCTTTCACTTATCTGTGAAGAAACTTTTGGCCTATACTGTTTTTATTGATGGCCTGGGTAAGTGAACTATTACTGCATTCATTGTGGTTCACATAGAGCCTTTAGTAACCATTTCTCACCTGGCTAATGAAAAGCTAGCTATAAGATGCTGATCGAACAGCTTTGTAGTGAGTTGTTTTTCAACCTCTGAGTCACTGACATGAAAGAAATCATAGATGCGGCCTCTACCAGTGACCCCAATGTTAGCAGTTGTTGGACAGGTGACAGGTAAGGCACTGGCAATGCACCTTTCACTCTAACCTCTGTAGACAGCCTCGTTGATCTGAGAGGTAAGTCTGGGTTTTGTCTAGGGAAAGCCAAGCTACTCTGTGAGTCTGAAAATATGTATTTTAGTCCCATTGTGGACAATTAATTAAATACCCTTTTCTTTGTGTATAAAATGAAACCGTTGGTCAGGGGGTCTCCAAGTTTCCTTCTAATATATTCTTCTTTGTAAGTTGCCCTTCGATTTCAGCAATTCTATTATTTTTATTTGCTGAATCACCAGATGAAGCCATTCGGAAAGTTAAGCTGTTGTTTCAAAAGATTCAGATTATGCCCAGACATAACTGAATAATTAAATATATTTTAGTGTGTGCATCAATTAGTAGAAGTAAGTTGTGCTGTCTTTGGGTAATTAGAGGGAAACTTAACAGCCTATCTTGGAAATACAGGTATTTTGGGTTTTTCCTCGAAAACACAGGAGAGGAGCATTGGATCTGTTAACTGCTGTGTGGAGGCTGAGAGAGCTCAGGGAAACCTTCCTAAGAGCAGACATTTGAGCTGGCCTCAAAGACTTGACTGGAGAGGAGTGGGGGTGGGAAAGGAATTGAAGGCAGCGGTACTATGTGAGCAAGGGAATGGAGACATGAAATAGTGATCTGTGGGTGAAGTTTCCTTTTAGGTGTGAAGTGTTTTTTATATTTTGAGAGCTTTTGAATTTTCCTTTTTTCTTATGATTTTAATCATATCTCCACATGGACTTCATTTTTATAGACTGAGGTGTTTCAGTTACAATTAGGCCTGGTCTTTGTTCCATCCCTTAAGCCATCTTCATAGTTCATCTTTTGTTTAGTGGTTGCATTATGTCAGTCTTGAGCAATAGTGACCAGAATTTTCCACAGTATCGCAAATACAAGTGATTCACAGATGGCAAAAGTCACTGCCCACTCTACCATTGCTCGTCCCCGCCACAGTTATAGTGCACAAAACATTTTATGAAAACTCATACATGTATAGACTTTTGTCTCCTCTTTTAAAAAAAAAAGGGAAATAATCTTTCTTTTATAATTCTTAGGTATGTCAGTCTTCTCACCTTAAAATCCAGTAGTGTTTTCTGATACATCATTAAAGTATCAGTTATTTTCTATGTGTTTATTATATGTGAATTAGAAATTCAATGAAGTGACTTCTATGGATAACCAAATTGAGTTCTGCTTCAGGAATCTTTTTTCAGTAATTATTAAATTTTTTAGTTATTGGAAGAATTTTTAAAATAATTTCAGTGAAACTCCTGACGTATTTGCTGTACTCAATTATCTTTCTTCCAATTTAGTAAACAGCCTTTTTGCTAACTTTTTAGATTCCCAGAGCTTGAGTTTGTTCTTAGTGAGCTGCTAGACATTTGACATCTTAATGGGAGACTAGAAGAATGTTTCTCTCCATCCAGAGGAACTCGTAAAAAAAAAAAATCCTTAGAAACCTGTGAAACCACCCTCTGAGTAATCCTCATGTAACACTAAAGATCCAACCTGCTAGCATGGTTCTCATAGATGGAAGCAGTCTCTAAGTGTTCATGTTACTTAATATTTACACTATAACCTTTTTATTAATTTCTCTTTAATGACCATGACTGTGACTATTAGTAATATTTCTACCAGTATCCATAAAAATCCCCCTCAAAAAGGTGATAATATATTTCATAGTATAATGGAATGTCATAGTTATTTAACTTGAGAGGATCAAAGAAGAAAGCTGTGTTTTCACTGACAGGATGACATTTCAGGTGCAGCTTAACAGAAAGCAAGTTCAGCCTGAACAATGCTCTGGTTCTGGTGAACTAGGGAATTTAAAGTATTTTTGTATGGTTATACCACACTGTGCTCTCTTGCTCTCTCTCTATATAAACTGGTTAAATCCAGAGAGACAGAAGGGAGACATTTAATCTGTATTTATAATTAATATATTTATAATTTGGTTTTGAAGGACTACTGACTCTTCTACGTAAGCCAGTCCCGTAAGATTGATTTGTATGAGTGTCTAGCATTCATTTAAAAAAACAAATTACACATGCATGTGTGTGTGTATATATGTATGTGTCTATATACCTATATACAGAGAAAACACAGCATGTTATAATCATACAAAGAGAAATTAATGGATGGAAAAATGATGGGTGACCGTTGCAAGAATTTTTGCCCATGATTGAAAGAATCCTACCACTCTTTTGCCCCATATGAAATCCACAGACCTGGTAAACCACCTTAATATCTGTCATAGTCTTATATGTAAAATTTATTCATTAATTTTTTTATTGTCACCAGCAACCTTAATATAGCCAAGGGTTCCCTCACTTCCTTTAAATTAATTTGTTACTTACCGGTAATTTAACCTCAATTGTGTTACTAGCAGTTGAAAACTTGAATGTTGCCATAAATATGCAAGGAATATGGTTTCAGGTTTGTAGCTAACTATGATTCCCTCACAGTAGACTTGTAAGCCAAAAGACTGAAAAGTGTTGGCATCGGATATTATTTTATTTACTTTAAAAATGGTTACATGGATAACATGCTTTGTTTTGCACAACACAGTAAATAATTGATAAGTGAAGTATTTCTTCTTGTTTAATGATGGCCTGTTATATGTTACAGCTGCTAAAGCCGGGGTTCAGAAAAGTCAAATTACTTCACTGAGATTGGGTAACCTGACTTCCAACTTAAATAAATCTAGTCTTTGTTCTCAATTCATACTTTAATGACTTTAGTGCCTTTCCACCACTGTCCTGCCCTCTCTTCTGATTGTGGAAGCCCTGAAAGCATTACCAAAATTTCAAAGTTATCTAAGTAATATTTCCTAAAATGACATCTAGCGAATAATGAAATATCAAAGTAGATTTTTTGTGTCATTTAATGAATAGTTAAGACTAAGACTATGCTTAATATTTATTTGAATAGAAACCATCTCATTATTTGACATACATTATGTATAGAATATGTAAAAGTTAAATTCTGTTAGTTTTGGGGTCCCTACCCAAGTTATTTTGCTAACTTACAATATGAATCTTTTTAGAGGATTGAAGACATTCTGTAGTGTTATCAAACTTGTTAGAAGTACCTGGTAAAGAATATAGAAGGTTTCTTGACTGTATTATTTTCATCAAAATGGCTGGAGGAGGAGTGGGTGTCAGCAGTTGTTTATGTTACAGGTTCCTTAATACGCTTTCTTTTGATGAAGATCATTTACCCACTTTGCTAAGCAGGGTTTAGTGTGGATTTTCCTTACTCTTCCTGGTGATTTGCCCTTTGGGAAATGTTTCCTGGGCTATTAGACTTGTGGTGTATTAATATTTTGGGTGGCTAAAGCCCTGTTATGTTGTTAACAGTTGAAAATTTGAATGTAACCATAAATATACAATGAATATGGTTCCAGATTTGTAACTAGATTCCCTCACTGTAGTTGTATGAGCCAGCCGACTGAACAGATCCTTATTTGGAAGCCACTGGTGACTGATGTGGCCACAGAACGCTGATTATAGCTTTGTTTGACTGCCTAAACCTGTCTTCCTTCCTGGTGCTTGGTTGAGGGCCTTACTCCTAAGTCGTGTCATGGCAAATGAGGTCAGAGTTGGTACCCATCACATTTGTTTCATCTTCACAGTTTTTTTTTTCTTTCTTCTGTGCCTAGACTGACAATTATAAAATTAAAAGATAATACTTCCAGTGTCTCTAACCTGTATAAGAAAGTTCACTTCTTTTTGACATCTAACATGTAGTAGTTCCATTTAAAATAGCATTTGCTCAGGAATATCAGTTTAAGCAAAACAGAATATGATAAAACTAGTATTTTCTAAAGAAGTTGAATTCCTATTTGGCTCTTTTGGGTAAATAAATGTCTTATTGTATGTAAAGAGCTCAGATTATGAAAGAACATGTAAAATTGCTAGGTCAATTATTTTCTTAAAATAACTGTTGTTATTTAGGAAAATAACCAGGTGCTAATGAGTCTTCCCTGCTATTTTTTTTTTTTTTTTTTTTTTTCTGAGGTGGAATCTCACCCTTGTCGCCGAGGCTAGAGTGCAGTGGTGCGATCTCAGCTCACTTCAACCTCTGCCTCCCGGGTTCAAGTGATTCTTCTGTCTCAGCCTCCCAAGTAGCTGGGATTAGAGGCACCCGCCACCATGCCTGGCTAATTTTTGTATTTTTAGTAGAGATGGGGTTTCACCATGTTGGCCAGGCTGGTCTGAAACTCCTTACCTCAAGTGATCTACCCACCTCGGCTTCCCAAAGTGCTGAGATTACAAACGTGAGCCACCATACCCAACCTTGAAATATATTTTTATTTTTATTTCTGCCATTTCGCTTTTTTTCCCTTTCCCCTCTAAGGTGATTATTATGAAAAGAGCTAGGTAGACCTTATAATTGGAATTCTAGTCTTTGTTCTAAGAAATCAGGACAAACAATTTTTGAAGTATTGGGAGGAATGTTCTCAGTCACTATGACATTAGGAAAAGATGTTCAATTTTGCTGAACATAATTCAGATAAAAATCATTTGGGATCAAGATTGAGAGAACCATGTTTGCTTCAGGAAGCCTCCCCTTGAGCTTTGGCATTATTCTTGTGACTGGTCCATTCTCACCCCTTCCTTAGGGAATAATTATTTCCCAAGGAAGTTATATAAGCATGTCAGCACGTCACTTTACTTGTCAGCATGGTTAAGTTGTGTTTAAATTGGTTTCATACTTGTGAACAAATGTTAATTTTATCAGAGCTAAAGCTATAGGGTCAGATTATAGTGAGGTACACAATTTGTATACTTACAATAAATGGTCATATTTGCTTTTATATGTTTCTGCCCATACTTGTTCATAATTTTAACTCATTAACAGTCTTCAGTGATAATTTATTTATATTTCAATTTAAGATTCTAATTTCTTGTAATACAGAAACTGTGTTATCATAGAGGCAAAATGTGTAAGTCTTCTCATCCTTATCAAGGAATTGTACATGCATAATCACTGAATTTTTAAGGTTCTAGAAATAGTCCACCGTGGACATACACAGATACAAAAAGCATATAGTTGTGGTTTAGGAACTGTGGCTCGTAGAAGGATTAGATTGAACAATGTATCATTGTTCCTAGAGTCAATTAAGCATGTAGCTTTAGCTAGTTTGGGAACAGCCTCTAGCATGTGACTCTATAACACTTGCACAACAAACATGGGCTTGATAAGTGAGCAGTAAATCTGGGCTGACTGCCCACTCTCAGTACTGCCATCATAGTGTTTTGAGGGCCTGACAACAATATTAGAAGCTTAAAACATTTTTCACATCATTTTGTATTATTCCTGGTTTTCCAGTTTTAATCTTATTGTTTCCTAAAAGTCCATTTTTCTTAATAAAAAAAGAATCTTTAGTTGATCACTTGATTTCTCATTAGATACTAGGCTTTGTGGTCTTACATATAGTTAAGTTCAAGTTTTCTCACTTTTCTTCAGGAAAGTGAGTGATTTGGTTGCCCAGATGTCTCATGTGGGCACATAAAGCACATTTTTGTCATGTTACTGTTGTTCACCCTTATCAGAAGAAATTCAGTGTCTGAGCAGGTCACTGTCTTCAACAGTGCGTTGTTTGGGTTTTGTTCTCTTTTCCTCTTACAACACAGTGAAGATGATCTTAAAGGTGTGTTAGGGGCTTAAACACTTGGCAGCTGTATTTTTTTAAAAGTTTCTAATTATGATATTAGAAGTGTCCATAAAAAATTTCTATTCATAACATCTGTAGATTATATGAAATTCTTAATGACTAATTTGTGCTATCTGACATCACGAAATCTTAGCAGATTTGGAAGGAACCAGTTTATTAGGTGGCTGTGCACAGGTACAAATGATTTAAGATTACACTGCTAGGATTTTGTGAAAAATCGGTTTTACAAGTTTTTTAGTTTAGGAGAAACATTTTCAAAAATGGATTATGAAAAGAGGACAAAAGAAACAATAAAGTTAGGTTTAAGTTTATAACAGCTTCATTCTACTGATACTAGTTCTAGACTTTAACCAAGATCGAATTATTTTATATATAGAGAGTTTCAGAGGATGCTTAACTCCTCAGATAAGTGGTTTTGCTTCATCATGTACAGAAAATATTTACCCTCTAGGCATTTCTCATTCTTAAAACAATTTAGGTGATCAAATTCTCAAAATAGTATCTAAGGCAGTGCTTCTCAAACTTTCAACGAACATACAGAGGATCTCATTAAGCCATAGATTTTTCATCGTTGGGTTGGGTGGAACCTGAGGTTCTGCAGTTCTGACTAGCCCCTGGCTGTGGTCAGTGCTTTTGGGACAAGGCCCACACTTTGAGTAGTAAGAGTACGGAAGAATTGATAGTAACCATTCTTTGAAGTTTCTAAACTTTATCACAGTATCAGTGTCAATGTTAATGTCTTTCTTAGTATATTATTTTTAGTATTTTATTTTACTAACCTTCCTGAGCACTAACCTACGACTAGTGCTTTCACAAATTAGCAGCATTAAATTCATCCTAAACTTTGAAGATGGATGTAAGAAAGTCATCAGTGTTTTGGTTACTATAAAACCCATTTTGATTACATTGTTCCCTTGTTTCTTAAATAAAGGTTCTAGATTAAGCATTTGAAAATAAAACGCACAACCAGTAATTTGAAGCATGTCTTAGAATGTATTAGGATGAGCTTTGGCTGATAAATATTGCATATTATTTGCTTTGGTTTATATTGACAGATGACTGTCTTATGGCTTAAATAAAAATTGATTGCATGGAGAGGTTTTTAGTAGTTAATATTTTGAGGCATTTGGTTATAGCAATGAGATTTTTATTTTATTTTGTAATTATTATGCTACTCGTCTTCCCCTAGGAGCCAGTATGCCTACACTTGCTGAGTTCCTTTTTTAGTTCATTCTCTCTCTCTTTTTTTTTTTTTTTTTTTTTTCTTTTTGGCTGGTGAGGTGTTTATTGGCAGGTTGCAGTGCTGCACAGCTCCTCAGAGCCTGGCCGGCCAGCAGGCACCCAGAGTGCAGCGCTCAGCCTGCAGCAGGAGGGTCTCTGTTCACATGTCCAGGCTTCTAGTTTATTCTTTCTCTAAGCTGATAGCTCTCTGCAGGTTGAAGTAGTGGTCCAGAAACATTTTTATCATTTCTGTTCCTTACCTTCAAACCTGTAGTGTCTACCTACTGCATCTCTTCATTACTTATCAGTGAAAACCAAACTCCCTATTAAAGCTCTTAACCTAGACCTGTCATCTTCACTTAACCGAACTCTTATCTCATTTTTAATAAAACATACTCTTGACTCATTTACCATGAAGTTTTCCTATTTTAAATATTGAGCTAGCAACGGAATGAAATATTTGAGGGCCTTTTGTGTACCAGGAGTCACAGTCCTGGTTGCTTTTATATATGTTACTGAATTTAATCATTTCAACCCTGGAAAGTAAGTAAATCAGTCCTGCTTTATTAAAGGTGGAGTAGATTGATAAAATTTGCCCATGCAATCTAGATTGTCATTGGCAGAGCTGGAATTTTAATATACGTCTGCCTTGCTTCCCCCCCTCCCCCCCACAGAGGAGACTTCTAAAAGGTGGAGGTATCTGAGTCTTTAAAAGGTTGGATAGAAATTAGGTGTTTTGTGGGCCAGCTGGGGAAAAGATTACCCCTGAAGGAAGAGTAGCCTGCCTGCCTGCCTGCCTGCCTGCCTGCCTCCCTCCCTCCTTCCTTCTTCCTTCCCTTTTCTCCCTCCCTCCCTTCTTCCTTCCCTTTTCTTCCTCCTTCCCTCCCCTCCCTACCTTCTCTCTCCTCTTCCCCTCCCCTCCACCCTCCCTATGTTGCCCAGGCTGGAGTGCAGGGCACAGTCTCAGCCCACTATGTAACCTCCACCTTCTAGGCTCAAGCAGGCCTCTCACCTTAGCTTCCCAAGTATCTGGGACCACAGGTGTGCACCACATGCCTGGTTAATATGTTTTTCATAGAAATGGGGTTTCACTGTGTTGTCTAGCCTGATCTCAGACTCTGAGCTCAAGTGATCCACCTGCCTCTGCCTCCCAATGTGCTGGAATTACAGGTGTGAGCCACCATGCCTGGCCTTTTGTGGTTTTCTTAATAACATTTCCTTTTCTCTAACTTACTTTATTGTAAGAATACAGTATATAACATACAACATAATGGACTGTCAACAGTAGGCTGTAATTAAGTTTTTGGGAATAAAAAGTTATGTGTGGATTTTTGACTGCATGGGAGGGTTGGTGCCCCTAACTCTTGCATCATTCGTGGGCCAACAGTATACTGTTCTAAATTGATAAAACAGCATTTATTTTTCATGGTTTACGGAATAAATGTTAACAAAATATTCTCAAGTTAATTTTATTCTACATTTTCTTTGGCATCTAAATGGGCACATGTATTTTTTTTTTCTTTTCCGAGACACAGTCTCACTGTGTCACCCAGGCTGGAGCACAGTGGCACAATCTTGACTCACTGCAACCTCTCCCTCCTGTGTTCAAGCGATTCTCCTGCCTCAGCCTCCTGAGAAGCTGGGATTATGGGCATGTACCACCATGCCCTGCTAATTTTTGTATTTTTTTGGGAGATGAGGTTTCACCATGTTAGCCAGGCTGGTCTTGAACTCCTGACCTCATGATCCACCCACCTCGGGCTCCCAAAGTGCTGGGATTACAGGCGTGAGCCACCCTGCCCAGCCAGGTGCATGTATTTATAGTTGGAAAATTAGGTAATAGCATCTTTATTCCTTAAAGAGACGTAGATCTTTTTTTCTCCCAGGCCAGGCACGGTGGCTCACACCTGTAATCCCAGCACTTTGGGAGCCCGAGGTGGGTAGATCACTTTAGGTCAGGAGTTCAAGACCAGTCTGGCCAACATGGCAATAAACCCCATGTCTACTGAAAATACAAAAAACTAGCTGGGTGTGGTGGCACACACCTGCAATCCCAGCTACTTGGAAGGCTAAGGCATGAGAATTGCTTGAACTCGGGAGTTGGAGATTGCATTGAGCCCAGATCACACCCCTGCACTCCAGACTGGGTGACAGAGTGAGACTATCTCAAAAAAAAAAAAAAGAATTCTCCCATATTTAACTCCCATTCTAGCTAGAGCCTGTGATTCTTTCTTAGTGTATTAGTGATAAGATAGAATTATTGGTGAGATAGCAGTCTATATCCACTTCGGGATAGTTAATAGTACAAAGTGTCATTTCTTTGCTGTTTCCATGGTTACCAATAGGATTATTAAACAAGAGAAAACTCAGATTTGAAACTTAAAACAGCTACCAAAAAAGTGTTTAGCCATCCAGAAATAAACATTTTGATATTAATTCTTTCTATATACTTTCACTACACATACACACACTTTAAACAATTAGCCTTGTCGAGTACATACTGTTTTATAACCTAGTTTTTAAAACTGTGTTATAGTTTTCATATCATATAGTCTTCTAAAACATTTTCAATAGCTGCTTGCAGTCCATCATATGTAACCATGTTTATTTAACCAATTCCCTATCATTAAATGTTAAGTGGCTTTCAAATTTTTGCTGTAATAAATTATACTGAAGAGAGGTTTATATATAAAGTTTTGATTACTTCTGGCTATTAACACAGCGTACTTTTTAAGGTAGTTTTATTTGTATAATATATCAAGTTTTTCTTCATTGAAACAATGAAACTTTGCTGCAAGAAAACTTAGTACTTACTGAAAGCTTTAATGTGCAGTCTTATATTTCAGAGTTTTTAGCTGTTTTCATTCCCAACTTTACATATTAAGAAATCTATATGTATATGTGTATTAGTAAGTTAACAGTTATGTAGAAAATGTTCAGCAAATATCAGAGGACTTTGTATAAGAACATGTTATTCAGCAGTCACAGGAGCAAATGAAAGCTTACAGATGAAGTTTTAAATTCTGCTTTGGCTTTGCAGTATGTAAGAAGATGACTTTTTAGGTTTTGTGGTGTTTTACTTTAAAAAGGGCTAAAAATTACATTATTCGGCATTCTCACCTCTGGGAGAAAATAAGTGTGTGATTTTTTTTTTTTTTTTTTTTTTTGAATCTTGGATTTTAGTCATACAGTTACTCTCTTAGTTTTACAAACTACATTGCATCTTTACATTAAAAGTGAGTAATAATTAACTTACTAGTTGAAGATGATTTCCCTTCACTTAAAATTCCAGGCATAACTTTTTCAGATGTTGCACTTGTAAGATCTAAAGGGTGAAAGTTGAGTCATTTAAGGGTGAAAAATGTCTGTTGCAAAGGGAGGGTGGTGGGAGCAGTGAGATGCTGTGACTTTTTGCTTTTACAGAGCTCGCTTGGCACCCTTTGATTATGAGCCCACAAGATAAGAATTGTTTTTGGAACCTGGTATTTGTTTCCTAATGCAGTGTTTTGTTTTGTCTTAGTCACATCGATCAGACAACAACATGGCAGGACCCCAGGAAGGCCATGCTGTCTCAGATGAACGTTACAGCCCCCACCAGTCCACCTGTGCAGCAGAATATGATGAATTCGGCCTCAGGTGAGTGAGACACTGTAATTATAGCACATGGAGTAATGCTTATGCATTGGTAAAAGTTGCTGTGGAAAATAGTCATTACTCTTTTACAGAAACTGGGGCATGGGTGATGTTGATTGTCTCTCCAGTTTCATACGGAAGACATAGTCTATTTTAAAATAACGTAAGCTATTTTATTGCCTTGTATTAGCAGTTAATGCATAAGGGGGCCAATAACTGAAAGCCAACAGTTCTTTTAAGATTTGGTTCTGAAGCAAGTATCTCAAATTTTTAGTTCTGTTAATTTTGACATATTTGTGTTTATTCTGCTGCTTTCTTGTGTCTCAGGTAGTTTAGTTGAAGTTTCCTTCTTCCCTTTGTGGTTTGGATGGAAAGCCAAGCTATGGTGTAATTTTTTTATTTAATTAATTTTTTTTTTTTTTGCTATGGTGTTCTTAACCCAACTCATAACATGGTTATTCATTCTACTCTGAAAATATCTGAAAGGCAGTAACTTTTGTAAACCCAAACGAGTATTTCTTATTCCCAGGGCAAGCATGGATTATTAAACACATCTTCACCTTTTTTTACGGAAGATAAACCTGGGTATAAATCTTTTTTTCTGCTCCTTATTTGGCAATTTACTTAAATCTGCAGTTTTTCTCATCTACGTAATGGAGAGTAACAGTGCCCTTTATGATAGAAGGGAGGATATGAAAGAAAATAGTGCAATTCATATGAAGCTTCTCATAATTACAGAGTAGGCAGTAAGTGAAAGTTTAGCTCCTTCATCTTCCCTATCAGTTACTGTCTAGCCTCTTTCTCCTTTGTTAGGTGGGTCCAAGGCCACAGTTAGTCCATTATGTACCTTCGTACATATTAGGAAAATGTGCCCTTCTTCTGGGAAATTGAGATTACAATGACCTGTGATTGCATCACCATACTCAAGCCTGGGTGACAGAGTGGGACCCTGTCTTTAAAAAAAAAAATTGTATGTCTTGTTTGTAAAGTATGAAATATTTTAATATACTACATAAAAATTAGTAGGCATGCATATACATGTCTGTATATAAATAACGTGTTTAAATGTCTAAATGATAGAGCTGTAAAGAGGTGACTTTGACACAGTTTCAGTGGAGTGGCAAAAAGCATGACTGGAGCGTTAGGAGTGAGGGGGAGAAGGAATAAAGGAGAGGGTTGTGAGGAGAGAGTTGGAAGGAGGAACTGAAATGGGAAAAGCCACCCCGGAAGAGGCTTGAGCATGTTTACATGGTGCTAGAAGGTATTTGACAATAATAATAGTGTAATAATAATTCTTGTTTATATCCCAGGCATTCTGTGAAGGTCCATTTTGCACTGTCTCATTTAAGATCCCATGTTCTTCATTGTACGTTAACCAGAGATAGGATAACTGACAGAGCAAAGCCTCGGAGAAAGCAGAAGAAACTGGGAGCCACTAACGAACATCCTGGAGGCGCTATCTTTAAATACTATTAATAGTAGATAATATTGGGGAACTGCTTCTCCAGAAGGTGGTAGGTATAGAGATGATGTTTGCTTAAGGAGGCCTTGTTTCAAATAAAATACGATTCCTTAAAGAGAAGAGAATATTCGAAGAGAACACTCCCTTGTGGGATAATCAGACAGTATGAGGAGGAAAGGAAGAGACTAGCTGACAGGTCCAAAACCCAAAAGGCTTTTTAAAGCATCAACAACAACACTAATTCTAGGAGTCACCAAAACTTTCAAAATTAGAGTGAAGTGTTGTATTAAATATATATGATTTCCCAGAATCAGAATATTCTGAATTTGGTCACATGGAGGCTTGCTGGTCAAGTGTTGAGGGTATTGGTGATATCTTTACAGCGAATGCCTCTTTTTCCTTTAAATTACATGCACTTGTTTGTTGTCTTTTCTTCCATTTCAGTGGAAGCCCATGGTTTTGACATGCTTTGGAATGAGTGTCACTGTAATCTTGATATATACCTCATGTTCACATAAAATTATAGCCATAGCGTCATGTTAATAAGTGAAGCAAAAGCATGCTCTTCTCTGCTTGAAAAAATGATCTTTTAAGGAGTTTTTTAAATCTTAGAGACAGTGAACAAGGAGAATTGTGAGAGCCTTTAAGTAAATTTTGAGGGCATTTAACGTAACAAAGCAGAAAATGCCTTCCCTGAAGCAGGCTATTTACAGAAAGTTTTCACCCTGAAGGGGATGCCTTCTGAATAGTTAACCTGAAGCTACACTGTGCTTCTCAAGCACTCTGCTGGGTTAATCATGCTAAATGCAACGTGATTTACATTTTTATTACTCATTAATTTAACAAGGACTTTCTCGCTTTGCTTTTTTTGAAAAAGAATTCTCGTCGTTCGTAATTGAGTCCAGCTTCATGTTCTGCTCTGACTTCTTGTTTCTCATCAGACTGCTTTCCTTAAGATACTGTCAGTTTCTGTAGACTCCCCAAACCTGTTTTCTGCATAATTTTTGTGGTTGACTAGGCTGAAAGATCTTTTAAGATTCTTTCCAATTCTTAAGATTTTATGAAACCCTATTTCGTTTTCTAATTTGCTTTAGCAAAAATGATGAGTTTAATTATGCTTTTATAAGTCCTTTTTCAAAATATGAGGTTGAAATGGTGGATTTCATTTGTAGAGTAGAGACCAGTAGTTTGTGATTGGGCAGATTTCCAAATATCTATAACCGAGAATTACCCAAAACAAAGGTGCACCTGGAAAAGGTTCTAGAGGCAAGACTCAATACATCCTTGAAAGAAGATTAATTTATGTTCTTTAACTGTCTCATTTAAGTGACAGGTAAATGACAGCAAACTTTGTGAAAGAATTTGAAAGGTGAGAAAGAAGAAAATAGAAAAATAAGAGGAAATTGAATAATTTAGTAAGATAGTGGTATTATTTTACTTTATATTAAAATATTCAATACACATATATATGTATATGTAAAGTCTAGTCTACTAAATTACTTGAGATGATTATCCTTTAAAAGTTATAATTTATAAGGCTGGGTGTGGTAGCTCATATCTATAATCCCAGCACTTTGAGAGGCCAAGGTGGGAGGATTGCTTGAGCCTACCAGTTCAAGACCAGCCTGCGTAACATAAAGAGACCCTGTCTTTATTAAAAATAAAAATAAAAAATAGGCATAGTGGCCGCCACACGCCTGTGGTGCCAGCTTCATGGGTGGCAGATTTCATCGCTTGAGCCCAAGAGGTCAAGGCTGCAGTGAGCCATGTTCGCACCACTGCATTCAAGCCTGGACAACAGAGTGAGAACCTGTCTCAAAAAAAAAAAAGTTATAATATAAATTTGTTACTTTATATAAATATATACACACATATATAATAGTCATTTGATACTTGCCTAGGATCCATAGTTTTTCCCTACATGTTGAGAGTTAGGTAAACATTTCATGATTTTTGTGTTCAACATTAGAAAAAAAGCCCTGGGGAGTGAAAAGTAATGCTTCTTTAGCTCTGTTTGTATGATACATACTGAATTTTTTAATAGTAACTTAATCGACACAATCGCTGAATCTTCAAGTGACAGTAAAGTCAAAGTATATTCTGTGATAATCCAGAAATAACTGTATGCCAAATGGCTATTTAGGGTCATTAAAAATTATGTCTTGATTTATATTAGGCAGAATCAACCCATTAATCTGCTTTTGAGAAGTGTACATTTGATAACAACCCAAAGCCCAAATATCTTATTACAGGTACATTTTAGGGAATTCATTATTTGTATACTTTAAAGTTAGAAATTCTTGGGATTTATTTGACAATTCTCAACTCTACCAATGTAGCACTGTCAGATTTCTCTCTTAAGAAAAACTGTGAAGAATTCTTAGGAAATAACCTCAGGAGATCGGTGGAGAAAATGCCCTCTTGATCATGAAAAGGTGATACATGTTAGAAGAGTGTGCTAAGCACCTTCCTTCGAGTGGGGAAAAGTGTTCAGAAGCAAGCAAAGTGAGTAATATAGAGCTGCCTTGACGTTTGCCTGTTGTATTCTCCTGCCTGTATAATATCTCTCAGCACCAAAGATCAAATGAGAGATTGTTACCAAGAAAAATGAGAGAGCTAGAAAATCGATGTGAAATATAAAAATGATGGGTAAATTACACATTAATTTAGGTTTTAACTTTATAAAGCACAGAGAGGGTAAAGATGCGTGAGAAGTTGCAGAGCCGACAGGGTTAAGGTGTCGATAATTCCTACTTTATGTGTTGTAGTTCATAAACTTTAAAGTTCTACTTTTTACCTTTGAAACTGAGAGACAATTTACAATAAGGGTTAAGACCAAGGGCTCTTGAAATCCCATGGATCTGGTTTGAATCCCAGCCATTGTTTATTGTCCGTGAAATCTTGGACAAGTTACCATATCTACCTGTATTTGTCACTTGGAAAAATGAGATAATAACTCATAAAGCTGTTGTGAGCATTAAATGACAGAATCCATATCACATAGTTAAAATTTATTATTAATAGTATATGGTGCTTGGTGTAGTGTCTTGCATATATAATAGGTAAATAAATGTGATCTAATATTTTACAATTTAATCAGTTTATAATACCAGGTAGCTACTGTTACTTTGTTAAAAATCTGTTACTCTCTTTGAAATTATGTTTATCTCTGTAAGCTTTTTATCATTAAGTTGGGGTCACTGGCTCTTATCCAAGTAGTCGGTTCCTGATTCTTCTAAAAGTTCTTGATTATTGTAAGATGGAAATTGTCAGTCTAAAGTCACAATATATGGGAAAAGACTATACTAATGGGAAACTAATAGCAATGAACTGTAACAAATAAAGCCCAAAGTCAGAGCAATGAAGAGACAGAGACAGTGTATTTGACTAGTTACTCTCAGGTTTGTATTCCAGGTATCTTTTTAAAAAACTTTTTGAATAAAAACACTTTTTTTTTTTTTAAACAAAATTGCTATTTTCTATTTCCCATCTAGAAATTTGGTAAATTAAGAGAAATGGCCCTACAAAATGAAAAAATAGTACAAGGAAAAGCATAATAATCCAGAATCAATAATAACCATTTCTTAAGAAGCTTGGTGGTTTTACATAGCTTGTGGCTTGATTTACTTGATGATGAAGTTCCTAAAAAATGGTTGGTAATACAGAAACAACCACCATTTTTCTTAATACTATGGTCAGTCCATTTCATTTTAATAAAAGATGCCAATATGGTATGTGAAGATGAAAAATTTTTCTTTTTGAAATAGAAAAAGTAATTTAATGATAATATCCAAATTGCAAATGGCATTAGCTTGTAATTATTCTATCTATTCTAGTACAGGAGTTCTTCTGATGGCTGACACATGGCACTTTTTATTCATGGCTCTTGACTTCGCTGCGTAATGATATGCTACTTGTATCAGGGCAACTAATGACTTTGATTTGACTCTGATGATGTGAGTCTTTCACTTCCTCTCCACTGGGAATCACTCTTGATCTTGTTCAATTCCCGTCATGATTTTTAAAGTATTAATTTCTTCATTCTTTCTGTAAAGAAACCCACATTCATTATGCTGAGAGATGGGTATGTAGTTACTTTGTTTTTTAGTAGCTACAGATCAGTGTTTTTTCTAATAGTGCCACATATTTTTAAAGGATTATTTCAATTTGAGAATCACGATATCCACAATAACTATCTAAATCTCAAATGTATTGGGGTGTTCGTATTCTTAGTTACGTGCCTGATTATTCCGTATAAGGTAATTCTTTCCTGTCTTCTTTGCTTTACTTTAGAGATTATCTTCTAAAAAAGGGGAAACATATAGAAACTCAAGATTGTTGGGTGCTCTTGACCTGATCTTAGAACACAGATATCAAATATTTTTTAAAATTTACTAGAAGCCTTTGAAGTAATCATTTGAGATAGGAAAATTTATTTGGATGTTGAATGTTATTAAGATTTTAAGGTAGGCCGGATGTGGTGGCTCACACCTGTAATCCCAGCACTTTGGGAGGCTGAGGTGGGCAGATCACCTGAGGTCAGGAGTTTGAGACCAGCCTGGCCAATACGGTGAAACCCCATTTCTATTAAAAATACAAAAATTAGCTGGGTGTGTTGGTGGGCACCTGTAATCCCAGCTCCTCAGATGGCTGATGCAAGAGAATCATTTGAACCCAGGAGGCAGAGGTTGCAGTGAGCTGAGA
The DNA here is from genome assembly GCA_963573385.1 of Cacajao melanocephalus. Classification (NCBI taxonomy): domain Eukaryota; kingdom Metazoa; phylum Chordata; class Mammalia; order Primates; family Pitheciidae; genus Cacajao; species Cacajao melanocephalus. Next base: position 50,553 of record CAUYLG010019559.1, read on the forward strand.
TTATACCACTGCACTTCAGCCTGGGAGACAGCCAGACTCCGTCTCATGAAAAAAAAAATAATGCAAAGAGAAAAATTTTAGGTCCATGAGTATCATTTCTACCAGCTCTCTTAATAAAATGATTTATTACATATTGGGGCATAAAGATAGAAGTGTTTGTGTTCAGCTTTTCTTCAGTGATTATTCGTAGATTTTTGGAAACTTTGCTGAGCTTTGGAGTAGAGAAAATGAGAAAGAGATTAAATTATTTCCATTTAAGAACCGACTCAAATGCCTGTGTTATTCTCTTGATAAGTTTTGGAATATTATTTTTGTCTTTCCCACTGATTTCTAAATCCTTCTGGTTACTCTGTTGCTACAGTAATTTTATGACTCATAGGAGGAATATTTGTGTGAAAGATTAAGATGCTAATTCTTTAAAAATGATATTCATAGACTACCATATATAGGCAGCATAAGCGAAATAGAATAAATCTTGCAACAGTGGACACAGTTTTCCAAAATAAGGTTTTCTTTTGTTGTTAGTAAGGTAAGGAAGTGGTAAAACTTACTTTAGTTTAAAATTGTAATGCAAGGTATTTATTTGAGCAGTCTGAAGTCTAAGTGTGCTATTTGTTATTCCTTCAGTAAAACTTTACGGAAAGCTAATCTTTCATAAATAAACTTAGTAAAGCTCTAAGCCATTTCATTGAGTTAAAATCTAAAAGACTTAAGGTGCACTGAAGAGAGTCTGAAGAGTTGCATATTAGTGGTATCGCTGAGCTTATACTTGACCTTTTCTTCTAGAAATTTCTTACAGCTATAACCTAATAGGAAAATGATTTTCTTTTTTTCTTTTTGAGACAGAGTCTCTCTCTGTCACCCAGCCTGGAGTGCAGTGGTACGATCTTGGCTCACTGCAACCTCCGCCTCCCGGGTTTAAGCAGTTCTCTGCCTCAGCCTCCCGAGTAGCTGGGATTACAGGTGCCCGCCACCATGCCTGGCTAATTTTTGTATCTTTAGTAGAGACAGGGTTTCACCATGTTGGCCAGGCTGGTCTTGAACTCCTGACCATGGGATCCACTCGCCTCAGCCTCCCAAAGTGCTGGGATTACAGGCATGAGCCACCGCGTCCAGCTGGAAAATGATTTTTTAAACCATCGTGTAGTTTTACCTTGAGACAGTCGTATTTTTCCCTTCTTGAATGTCGTTCATTCAACGTCAAATGCCCTGCTTTATACTATGCATTGTGATCGCAGAATCAAGCTAAGACAGACTTTTTCTATATAATTATAAAAAATGTTGTGGCAGGGCTGGGTGCAGTGGCTCACGGCTGTAATCCCAGCACTTTGGGAGGCTGAGGAGGGTGGATCTCCTGAGGTCAGGAGTTCGAGACCAGCTTAGCCAGCTTGGCGGAAACCCCATCTTTACTAAAAATACAAAACATTAGCTGGGTGTGGTGACACATGCCTGTAATCCCAACTACTCAGAAGGTTGAGGCAGGAGAATTCCTTCACCCAGGAGGCGGAGGTTGTAGTGAGCCAAGATTGTGCCACTGTACTCCAACCTGAGCAACAAGAGGGAGACTGTCTCTCAAAAAAAAAAACTGTTATGGCAGGTGTATGGACTAAGTGCTGAGAAAGTAGGCAGAGAGGAACACATGAGTCAGTAGTGGAAAGGGAGAACAGTGAACACCTTTTTTTTTTTTTGGCCAAAGGGTCTTCCTCCATCACCGAGGCTAGAGGACAGTGACATGATCACAGCTCACTGCAGCTTCAACTTCATGGGCTCAAGCAATTCTCTCATCTCAGCCTCCCAAGTAGCTGGGACTACAGGCATATACCACCATGCTCAGCCTTTTTTTTTTTTTTTTTTTTTTTTGGAGAGACGAAAAAAGTTGGGCAGGGTGGTATATGGTGGTATATACCTATAGTCTCAGCTTTTTGGCAGCTTTGCTGGGGATTACATGTGTAAGCTACCGTACTCTGCCAAGACTTCTTTAAGAAGGTTCATTGATTCCTTTATTCAATATTGAATACATACTATGTGCCAGGCATGGTTCTAAGTTAATGAGAACAAATGTACAATGAATCAGATATTAAAAGTGGAAGGAAGAAAAATAGGATAGTTATGGTCAGAGTTAACTGGCTGGGGATGGAGGAGATGATAGCTTAGATTACCTTCTCCAGTGCAGGCCTCTAATTGACGCCTTTTGAGCAGAAATCTGAATGAACTGAGAGAGAGAGCCATCTGAATATCTGGGAAGGGGGAGAATGTTCCATGTGTAATACTACAGCCAGTTCAGAGGCCCTGAGACATGTTTGGGGAATAGCAAAAAGGCCACTGCAGCATGAATAGAGTCTGTGAAAGGCAGAATGGGACCATATTACAGAAGTACTTAGGTTTTGAACAGAGAAGTGGCATGGTATCAGTAACTTGTTAAAAAGTAGGGAGGTTAGGGGGCAGTTTCAGTAACCTAGGGAGAGGATGACCAAAGTGATGAAGAAAGTGACTGGGTTCAGGACTTGAGTATTAGGGGATGAGTGGGAAGTTAAGTTAGAGAAAAGGGAATATAAATGTAGCTAGCGGTAGATGGACAATTAGTAAGGCCCAGAATCTCTAATACTGTATTGCTAGTGGTAAGATGGTGGGCAGTGAGACTGAAGACCACCTCAGAATTCCTCTGTGTCATAAGTTAAGAAGTTTGAGCCTTGTCCTGAAAATGTTGGGATACCATTTAAAAATCTTCTTTAGGGGTCTTCCTCTATGGTTTTTTGCATTTTTATTATCTGATCATTTTAATTTTGAAATACAAATATCTCATTTTCTTACATTTAAAGCTACTTAGGTATAGTATATGTGAATTTTTAATGTTTAATATATGATTGGAACAAAATGGTGGAACTATTTTAAGAAAGAGTAGGGAACAGACTTTTATGCACCTACTGTGAGCCTTGACCTGTGTCAAACACATTCTTTAATTCTCTCAGTGATCCATTGAGTGTTCATCTGTTTTATAGATAAGAAAGTGAGCATCAAGGAGTTAAGTAATTTGCCCAAGGTTAGAAGGCTAATAAATATTGGATCCAAGATTTGACCCCAGGTCTGTCTGAATCTAAAGCCTTTATAGTCTGTAAACTATACTGTCGTTGTAGAGTTGAATATGAAATTAAAGTCATATTCAATTTTATAATGTATCAAAGATTTTAAAAATCAAGTAACCCAATGAGTAGTACTTTTGCTATATTGTTAAACTTTGAGTTAATGGTAGCTCTAGAAAAGGTTTAATCAAACAAGCAATCCTTATTAGTCTTCTGTATTCTAGAGTAGCGCTTCTTAGTTTGTAATGTGTCAAGGAATTGCCTAGTGATTTGTTGAAATGCAGTTCTTATTCAGTGGGTCTGATTTAGTAGGTTTGGGACCTGAGATTCTGCATTTCTGACAAGTTTCCAGGTGATACTAATACTGCTGGTTAAAGGAGTACACAAATAGAATACTGATGAATTACTTAAACTTAAATCCATAGAAATATCATTAGAGGTCATTTTATTATTCCTATTTTAGGCTGGAATGAAACCTTTACTGAGTACCTAAATACAAACAAGTGGTTCCATCATTTCATTGGATCTTATTTAATATAAAAACCCTGCAAAATAAATGTTATCTTCTTTTCTTAAATCTATTATTTATAGGCCTGGCGCAGTGGCTCCCGCCTGTAATTCCAACACTTTGGGAGGCCGAGGTGAGTGGGTCACAATGTCAGGAGATCAAAACCATCCTGGCCAACATGGTGAAACCCCATCTTTACTAAAAATACAAAAATTAGCTGGCCGTGGTGGCATGCGCCTGTAGTCCCAGCTACTTCTGAGGCTGAGGCAGAAGAATCTCTTGAACCCGGGAGGTGGAGGTTGCAGTGAGGCAAGATTGTGCCACTGCACTCCAGGCTGGCGACAGAGCAAGCATCTGTCTCAAAACAAAAAAAATCTATTATTTTTAAAGGCATAAACTGAGTCTCCGAGAGATTGTGACTTGACAAAGACCGATCATAGTTTTCGCAGATAGGTTCTTAATCATGTCAGCTCAGCAAACTTTGGTTGTATTTGGTGGCAGTGTTAAGCCCG